>CAUYQG010042959.1:0-50461 GCA_963574415.1 Tarsius wallacei | reverse complement strand
CCTAACCAGAGACGTGAAAGACCTTTACAATGAAAACTACAAAACACTGCTCAAAGAAATCAAAGATGACACAAACAAGTGGAAAAATATCCCATGCTCATGGATTGGAAGAATCAACATTGTGAAGATGTCCATCTTACCAAAGGCAATCTACAGTTTTAATGCAATACCCATCAAATCACTTGCTCCTCTTTAGAAAGAGAAGGGCTTTCTACTGTTTCCAGCTCAGTTGTCTGTGGGAGCTAGTGGCTAGCTGATGTATGTGCCTCAGCAGAAGCTCATGACCTGTTCAGTCACCAACAGAGCTTCCTGATTTCTCCAAGTGTTACCACCAATGGTCTGTACTTAGATGGTACTGAAATGAAAACAATGCTTTCTTTCCTTCTTCTGCCATGTTAAAAGGGCCACAAGAATCTTTTTCTCCAATCTGCAAGCCAGTGGTTAATCATTCCAAGCTGGCATTCCTGTCCAGTCAGTATTCCATGCATATATGTACTGAGGATAGAAAAAGAACTGAGTTGTTGCATAGAGAGCCATTGTAAGCTTTGAATTTCCAAATCAGCTGCATTGTTGAGGAGTCAGTGTCTCTATCTGATACTGTTGAGTCTATTCCTAGGTAAGGAATAATTAACAAGAACATAGATTAGACACCTACCTGCACTAACGCTGTGGGCTGGGTAGTATCAACCCTATTTTCCATATTGGCAAAATTGAGGCATGAAGAGATAAAGTAATTTATTTACAGTTAAATAACATCTAAGTGGCTCTGTTGCATTCTGGTCCTAGCACGTGTGCTGTTAGTGAGCGTTTTAAATTCTACCTATGGCTTAAGGTCTCTTTTAGATCCTAAGCCACAGTGAAATAGTCAGGTGTTCAATTAGTAATTTCTGATCTTTAGTTCATCTTGAGATACATATCATGCTGGATAGGCTAATAACCAGAATTATTATTAAGAAAACCCAATAATTAAAACAAATTCTTAAAAATCTTATGATGACTAGATGGATATTTCTGCTGCCACTGTGATTAAAAGACTCAGTGTTGTGGGCCCATACCCTGGGTTGGATTGGTGGAGGGGAGTAAAAAAAGGCTGATGTAATTTTTGAAAAGCGTAAGATATGATCTCAGATTGTGAATTTCTGTCTGGCTGATTGCTCACACCAAGAAAATGGTGTGGTGCTGTCAGTAATATGCAGCGGGAGTTCAGTGAAAGACAAGACAACTGCGTGGGCCAAAGCCATCCATCAGAGAGAGACCAGGACATCAGAAGCATCTTTCCATTCTAGAGAACAAAAATAACAGAAGATGAGAGTTTTAGCCAAATAAAACATTGTTCCTTGGGTAAAAATTAGGTAAGAAATGAGAGAAATAAATTGGAATGCAACTGTCTGCAGTTTAACAATACAAGTAAATGACTTGGTTCATCCAATAAATGGAAAATGGTGTGGCTTTTAGAATTCTTTGAAATAGTGGCCTAAAACTTCTAAAATTTGAGGAAATGCAGCAGCAATTTAGTGTTAATTTTCTTATGTAGTGAGAATCACATGTAGAATTAGTACAAGTAGATTAGCTAGTTGATTTGTCCTCAGACCACAGTGGGTTGCAAGAGTTAGAATTCACTTGATTTGTGTATCATCACTAGCGCTTTAGTGAATTACCTGTGGTTCTTTGGATTTCAGGCTGTTCAGTATTCATTTTCACTGTAAAGTCCCTTCTAGGTCATTTAGTCTGCTAGATACACATGATTATAAACTTCATTTTTTTCTGGCAAGAGGAAAAAATAAAAATTGAGCTTTTTCTGTAGACTGATGACAGGAATTGCTTTGAAGACTTCAATAAGCATGATAATTCAATAAGCTCTTCTGTACTTTAGTTTTCTAATTCATAACACAGGTATTATAATTCAGTCTGAACGGCCTCCTCCACAGTGTTTGTTCTGTGGAAAGGAAAGTGCTCAAAATACTTTAAAATATTATACAAATCTTCATTATCCTTGTCATTAATTAAGTGGGCTACTGATTTTTATTTTGTTTTTCAGTACGTTTTGGAGGAATGGAAATCAATTTCATTTTAGATATAATTTCTCATCTTTTAAATTTGTATTGTTAATTTGGCTTTTTGAGAGTTTATATTTCTTTCTTTCTTTTTTTTTTTTTTTGAATCAGAGTCTTACTCTATTGCCCAGGCTGGAGTGCAGTGGCATATTTACAGCCACCTCAGCCTCGACCTGATGGATTCAGGTGATCCTTCTGTCTCAGCCTTCCAAGTAGCTGGAACTACAGGCATGTACCACCACACCCAGCACATTTTTCTTGATTTAGTGTGGAGAATGAAGTCTCCCCAAGTTGCCCAGGTTGGTCTCGAATCCCTGGGCTCAGGCAATCCTCTTGCCTCCACCTCCCAAAGTGCTGGGATTACAGGCATGAGCCACTGTGCCCGGCTTGTTCTGGCAACTTTAACAATTAGTGTTTCTTATCTTGATCACCAGCAGAGTGTTTCATTAGGTGAACCAGTTGCTCGAAATGCACATTCTTGCACATCTCATACATTTTTACATTTTTTTCATTGAGGACAGTGATGTACATGCTAGCATTTCAAATATAGTTTTCATTTTCTGCTGCTAAAATTTATTTACACATTTTTCTCATAATGAAAACTGAATGAACGTAGTTAACTGGCTGATCGATGTAATTGAAAGAAAACACAGAATCTTTTTTTTCTTTATTTAAAACAAAGTATACTGTGCCTCAAGGACATATTGGAAAAGCCAGCTGTCAGCACAGAAAGATGTTCTATTCCAAGATGACATGCTATTGCGAAGTTTTCTCAAGTATAGCACATTTCAAATCATGGACCATACAAAATTCTACTTTTGGATATGAGCTACTTCCTTTTTTTATGACTTGAAATAGTGTGAAATTAGGGGCAAGGCAAATCAAACTTGAAAAGGATTTATCATTAAATGGGATTTATTACTGAGTTTATTAGTTCTATACATTATAACATTGTCTCACTTATGCATTTTTGTTATAGTTTAGAATCCAAGGGCAGCATTATGCTAATGATCCTAGTATATTATTGAAAATAAGCAAGAACAAGTCAAATTGAAATCTACCTATGTATAGGATGACTTGTTTCAGAAAAAGCTTTGCTCAGAGATGAAATACTCTTTTTCTCATTGTGTCTTTGATTGCATTATTCATGGTTTCTCAAATAAGACTTACAGATAAAGCCGCTTTGAATATCACCTTATTTGAGCTCCTAAGAAATAAACGAGAAAATTTTTTAGAAATTTCAGTAAGTAGCCTCAGTGTAGAAACTTTGTATTTAGGGGGAAAAAAAAAACTGGGTGGGTAATTTACTGCTTTGTTAAACTATGATCTTTAAGAAAGCACTCCCAGTCACTGCTTTCTAGAAGGAAGATCTTGTTTAGAAAAATAACAACTGTCACTACTACTTAAAATAGTTGTGAAATATTTTTCAAAGTGAGGATTTCTTATGGAGTAGCTCTTTTCATCAACACATTATAAAATCATCTGTAAAAATGTGTCCCAAGGACTTTTCATGGGGAGGCAGCAGTGGTTGTTCCTATCTTCGTGTCTTTGTGAAACTCTCTAAAAGGAGTCCTACCTAAAAAGAGTCCTACTAAGGGAGTAGAGTGCAGTGAGTTCTTTTGAAAGACCTGGATTCATGTCCCATATTGGTTTCCCATCATACTTAAAAAATTCTGTATGGTTTTCCATTTTTTAACGATATGTTGAAGTAATACAACATGCAAGTATTATTAAGATAAAAAAGGAGTAAAAGGCTTATTACAAGTTTCTCCTTTTTCTAATATAGTTATACCAAGATATCTATGCCCTTATGCTTATATAATTTTTAATCTGTGCCCTTATGGTCTAGAGCAGGTAATGGGTTATTCTGTCTTCATTTTGGCTGTGTCTTCTTGGTCTGAACTTCCAGTGTGTAATACCTTAGTGTAGGAAGCACAGGAGAAAAGGAATTATACCAAATAATAGAAAATTTAGAGTCATTTCACAGTTTTCTAGAAATGTGTTTTACTTGATGTGGTAGAAAAGCCTGAGTTGTGTAATCCTAGAGATGTCAGTTCAAATCCCAACTTCCTTCTGTATGAGCTAAGTGATCTTATGCAACCTGAGTCTTTAAAAAAAGTTGGTTAAAAAAATGTTTTAAAAAGATTTTTTTGAAACAAGTCATCCTGTACATAGATAGATTTCAATTTGGCTCATGTTTGTGTGAGAATAAAAGGAGATAATGTATGTAAAGTGTGCCAACCACAGAGTAGGTACTTAATATTATTTTCTTCTCCCCTCCCCACACCCACCCTCTCTGCCATCCCCTGCTACCTTGAGAATAGAGAGATAGGATAAACTTCGAAACAAAGTAATTGGGGAAAGTGGAGCAATTAAAATGGAGCCAGCAGTAAGTGAGAACATATGTGTTTAGCAAAATAGAGTACTGGAGTATTTTTTCTTTTTATTGGGATAGATCTCAGTTAGGATGATTATACATTAAATAGTTCCATAGGAGTATACAGGCAGATTTTATACTGGTGGTATTTTATTTTCCCCTCCCATCTTTCTTGAAAGTAACAAACCACTAGCCAGTCTGTGGTAGTGCATTAAGAATTATTTTTACATTTATGCAAACCAGTATGCTTTTGAAACCTAAGACTATAGAAAGCTGACAAAGCACTGTGGGGATATATAGAAAATGTAAGAGGGTTTTGCACTGAAGGAGTGTAAAGAAAGTGTCACTCGTGGCTTTAAACTATTTGATGAGTACCCATTATTTTTATGATGAAGCCCAGAATCCTTGGCATGACCTTCAAAGCCCTGTATTATCCTGCCTGGTGTCTCTTTCCACAATTGGCATGTAAGGTTCACTCCTTTGCAGACTTTACTCCAAACACACAGTGCTCTTTTAGTTCCACTAACATGCCAGTCCCCCTCAGGCCTTTGGCCCTTTGTACATACTGTTTTCTTTGACCAGAATGCTCTTCTCCGTCCAAGCAACTGGTATTCACCATTATTTCTCTGTAAATACCATCTTTTCAGGGAGTTTTCTATGACTTCTGCAGTCTAGATTACTGCTTGTTATTATAAGCTCTCACTATACATTATACTTCTGTATCATGACTCCTACCACAACTGTCATAAAATAATTGCATAATTTAATTTTTGGTTAAATGTTTGTCTTCACCAATAGGCCATTTGCTCCAAAATTGAAGAGATGATGTCCAGCAAACTATGAACCATTGCCTGCCAGTAGCTTGTTTTTAAGTATGGCTGGCAAGCTAAGAGTGGTTACAACTTTAAAGGGCTTGTGTGTGTGTGTGTGTGTGTGTGTGTGTGTGTGTGTGTGCATGTTTGTGTGCATGTCTATGTGTGTATATATTAACATACTATCATATGTATATATGATAGAGACTATATATTCCAGTTGCCTGCAAAACCTAAAAATATTTACTATTCGGCCTTTCACAGAAAAAGTGTGCCAACCTGTGATCTAAATTGTTGCTATACAGGTTGAGTAGAAGAATATAAGCATATTTATATAGTACATTTTCTTTTCTGAGCAGGGCATTTAATTGTAGGGAGACATCCATAGAGTCCTAATGATGTTGTAAGCACTTTGGCAAACTGAGAGCTAGGTGATCATCAGAGGGTTTTAGCTAGATAAACAATGTACTCAAAGTGTGTTGATTAATAACCAGTATAAGAGTGGAAGAGGTTTCTATGGAAAAAAAATTATTAGCAATTTGGATTCAGACACAATACCAGATTATCAGATTATCAGACAACGCAGAACTGAAAAAGTTAGCTACTTAAATTTTAAATTTTAAACAGTAGAGTCAAGGTGGAGAATAATCTTGATGGTCTTGAAACCATAGGAACTTAACAAGAATAAAGGTAAACTATGTAATTAAAAACATGAAGTGAATAAGAACATGTGAAAAACACTACAATATATGAGCAGAAAGTTTATGACTTGCATCATATTTAGACTTTCAAAGATGCCATTATTTAGAAATAGTTGGGGAAATGTGGTATGGTAACTAGCATAGTGAGATGCCAGGACACTAACCTTAGAAGAATAATTGAAATAACTCATCCAGAACTTTTAGAAATGAGAAGACTTTGAGGATAGAAAGTTCATGAAAGTTGCCTTCCCGTTGAGAGAGAATAGATTTGTTTATTTTAAATTTTTTTATCTTAAAGATGTGGGGTACAATTCAGAGTTAGGTATACAAATGTTCATTATGCACGTACCCTTGAGATGCCTAAGTACTTGATGGGGTGTGCCCCCCTCCCCTGGCAGTTTCCCGCTACTGCCAATCCTTTTCTTATAGTAATACGATAATTGTTCAAGGTCCACGTATGAGTGAAAACATGTGATACTCAGTTCTTTGTTTCTGTGATATATCACTCAGTATTATAGACTCGAGAATAGATTTATTGTCTGTTGCTCCAGATATAAAATTACAATAGCAGGTGGATGTTTTGTGGAAGCAGTTTCTGATGAGGATGGATTATATAGGAAATAGAGCTTTGTCACTAATTTATTTATGATTTTTTAAAGACCTTCTTTGCTCTAAACAATGTATTAGGGATCAGTACAACAAAAATGAACAGCATAGAGTTCCTGCTCCTCAAGCGTTCTCATTATAGATGGTGAGACAAATTGATAAAAAGTCTAGGGTGCTAGATGTCCTTGCCCAGTGAAGGGAGTATGAATTCTGTCAGGGACTGGGGAATAGGCAGCAGTGAAATGGAATCCATTCTTTGTTTCACTACAATGTTCAAGAGTGAGCCAATGACTGTATGTTAGGAATATACTCATTGAGTGAGATACTGTACTAGATGGTCTTTGAGTTCTTTTAAGATTTTCTGATTTAATGAATGTCAAATGAATGATATGTAGGAATCCAAAAATAAGAGGCAGGATCTTGGGTTGTACTGTACCCTGGAATGAAGTAGTGAAGGGACTAACTGGTTAATTTGCATGCCAGTCAAGTGGTCATAACCTACTGATGGCTCAATCATAAGACCTCCAGATATGGATGAAAAACCTCTCAGGGAAACTTCTCTACAGTTGTTGCCTGCCTTTTTGTCAGAACCTTACTCCCCCCTTGATTCCTTTTTCCCTCCTTCTTCTTTAGTATTCTCTATTGTTCTAATTTTGGTGTGTGTTCTCAGAGACCTCCGTGAAGGGTACGTTTAAAAAAAATCTGCTAAATAAATAATAGCATGACTACTACAGATTTAATTATAGCTATACAGCTGCCTGTTTGAAGTGTTCTGCTGGGGCCATATGGTCTCTTGTATATCTCAGCCCTGGAAGGACCTGGTCTAAATGTTTCCCAGCTGAAAGTATTGAATTCTCAAAGAACTGCTAGCAGCCATTTGGAAGTCACTAGATGATGTGCTTTACCTTGACTGCTCTCTGCAGATGGACATTTTATTGACAACTTCTTATTAGATACCAAATAATCGGATATTAAAACATCCACCTCAGACAGGTCTTAAGAGCTATGTCTACTTGCTAGTTTTACAGGCTGATTTCTGTAACAATATTTGATGTGCTAAGTGAAAAATATTTCTACATTTAATCACTTTCAGTCAATGGCTTTTTAAAAAAAAATTTTAATGAATGGTACTTTGAATTGTTTTCTATCCCAGTCGTGTGGTTGGAACACAAGTAGAGGAGGGCTTGGGAGAGGGCACCTGCCGCTGTTCTAGGAGAGCTTCCCTGGGTCTCAGGAGAACCACGGCAGGGCCTTCTAGGTCTGTTCCAGTTCCAAAATCCTGTTTTTCATGTGATTCACACTCATGCTCTTGCCAGCGACACACATCTGGAAGGAGAGGGGCGGTTGTTACTTTTCCCACTGTGGTGATTTGTGTGTCTCTTCTCTGTAGAGCTTAGAAACCCTGTATTTCCCATTCCTTGGGTCACAAGGATCTTTCAGTGTGAACTCTGTGTACGGGTCTGCACCTCAGAGAGTAATAGAGTGTTGGCCTTTATTATGTGCTTTTTCAGCTCAAGCACTGTCTAATACAATTGTTCTGAAGCTTATTCCACGTTCAGTATCCATTTGAGCTTATGATGAAACTGTGGATGCTTTCACCAGAAGAATGCACAACAAATACATGGGCACCAAAAGTTGCATATGATTTCAAGGTGCTCATGAACCCTTAGATCCCCATAGACCCCAAGTTAAGAACTGCTGTTCTGTGCTTTGATAAGAGCCCTGCCATTACTTTTTTGTTTGAAGTTAAAGGATGTTTGAGTGAGGTTGAGAACAGCTAACTAGAAGGGTTAAGGCCTGAAGCACCAGCTCTGAGCTTCAGATGGTGCCAAGGGCAGGTCTGTGTTGGGTTCGTGGCCCGCACTGCGGGTAGAGCAAAGGGTGGGAGAAGCAGTCGACAGTGTTTTCTCAGCTCTTGCACAAGAAGAGCCTTCTGCATACGTGTTTGTCAAGCCATTAATATCAACTCTTGGTTGCCTACATCACCTCTGATGATTCTACCTTTCCACCTCGCATCCCTTGGACTTTGAAAGAGAGAAGTCCATCATGTGTGCACAAGAGAATGCACATGAAACATTTCCCCCTAACTCAAACTATAATTTTCTCTTCAAGTCACTAACCCTGCAATGCCAGTTTCTGTTTGTTTTGACTTCATTTGGTTTGTCCTTTCACAACCTTTCTCTACTAATGGCAACTGGAGGTTGTGAGGCAGAAAGAATAAAAGAAGTCTTATGTTTAGTATCTTTCTTTTGGGGGGTGGGAGAGGGAAGACTGTTAACAGATACTGCTTTCTGTATATTAATAGGTAGGGCTAGAGTTAGACATAAAGCACTTCATGTTTTGTTTTGTTTTATTTCCCTGCTGAACATAGTCATTCAAGGACAAGTGTGTCATTCTGAGGGAATGCAGATAATTAAAATAGTACAGTTATCATGAGGAATTATATTTGTTTTACAGTGTAGTTCCACTGAACCACCCACACTCACTTCAACCTTCAGCTTATTTGATTTTGTAGCCTTAGCTGGGGAGAGTCTCTCCGCAACCTTCTCAAGTAAAAATTCATGTATCTATACACTTGGTAGACAGAATTATCTTACCTAGGGAGAAATTTTACTGGATTTGGAAATGTATTTTTAAGTCTGTGATTACACTGGGGAAAGAGATTTCTTCAAATTCAGAGGATTGTATATCCAAATTAAGTGTGGTGTTCATCTAGCTGTATTTTTCTTTATTCCTTTGAGGGGAAACTTTAATTTTGTTAATCACTTCTTTCCCTTTTATTTCCCCAGGGTTATATTAAAGCTCTAATGTGATTATATTTATTGTTACCATTTCTTGACTATCTGCTATGCTTTTTCAGGCACTGTGGTAAGAGCTTTTAACCTATTATCTATAACTTGGTATATGTTACTTTACAGAAAAAGCTAAATGTAGAAGATAACTTTGTGGTTTTCTTAGCAACTGTTGCGTAGGTTAAACACGAAGAAAATTTAGGGCACAGATATTTTCAGTGCCCAGCTGAATTTTCTCTGATGTGTCTGTTAATCGCCAGTATTGGTGAAACATTTGCTTTCGATGTTAGTTGTGAGCATGGGTCATTTGAACAAATCAAGTTGTGTCATGCTAGAATCTTTCTGCTCTGTCACATTCCCTATCCAGGAATTCAACATATTCTGTCTTTTAATTTTTCTCACATCTGTCTTCAACATTCAGTCCCCACTGATAGTTTCTTAATTAAGGGCCTCATGATATTCCTTCTTTTGGCACATTTATTGAGGGACCTATGATGTTCTCAGCATTGTGCATAAACACTGTCACCTTATTGCTCCTATTAACAACTCCGCAAAGTAGTCATTTGTTATTCCCATTTTACAGATTGGAAACTCAGTTTAAAGAAATGAAGTAATTTGCCCAAGGTCCCACAGCTAGTAAGTGGAAGAACCAAGATTTGCTCTGTCTGATTCCAAAGCTCATTCTCTTGATCTCTATCTGAATTGAAAACAACTGGATAACAGCTAGCAAGCTTAGCATGGTGAAGCTTGGACTCAAGACAGACAGACTTTGGTTTGAAATCTTTGCTCTGACTTTCTTAGTTCCGTGATGTTAGTCAAATTGTATGTGGTAGTTCCCCATTATCTGAGGGGCATATGTTTCAAGACCCCCAGTGGATGTCTGAAACTGTGGATAGTATCAAACCCTATATATACTATGTTTTTTCTTATAAATGCATACCTATGATAAAGTTTGATATATAAATCAGGCACAAAAAGTAACAGTAATAATAATAAAACAATTATATCAATATACTGTAATAAGAGTTATATGAATGTGGTATCTCGCCTTTTCTTGTAAAATGTCTTACAGTATTGTATTCACCTATTTTTGGACCATCGTAACTGAAACTGCTGAAAGTGACACTGTGGTTAAGGGGGCCTACTGTAATCTCTAAATCTCACTTTATTCATGGATTAATAAAGACCACAATAACAACTTGCATATAGAAATGTGATAAGAATTTAATGAGATAATGTGACAAAGTTCTTGGTCCAGTGCCTGGCCAGAATTCATTAATTAAAACACTTAAAGTTATCATTATTATTACTATTAATAATTTAAAAATTATTATTGAAGGACTTTGTGTCTCTTAACAATGGTGCCCTTATAATTCAGTCTCTCCAATATGAAATTCAAAGATCTTAAATTAGGAAGGAATTCAGTGTACTCAACTATTCTCCCAAGCAGGACTTTTTTTTCCAAAAATCTCACAGATTAAGCCTAGATAAAGGTAGGACTTTCAGGTGCTTCCGCAGGGATTTTGTTTTCCTTTCTTTCTTTTTTCTTTTTAACAGTGAAGGGTAGGGACCTGCAGACATTAGTTTTGGAACCAGTAAAAGGTCCTTCGCTTCTTCTGAAGTTTGCTACCACCAGATGGAGCAACTTTAATGGAGCACTCAGTTTCCTTACTTGCTTCCACTCAGAGTATAAAGATGCCACAGCACAGGTGTGATCATATGAATTTCATGCTTTTAACAAATGATTGTCGAACACTTACTGCAGGCTATGATTTATAAGGCACTGGCAAAACAAAGTTGAATAATACGTGGTTTCTTTTTTTTCCCCCAGTGTTTAATTGCAAGAATTAATATTGTTTGCTTGTTTATTTATTTAATTTTAGAGTTGGGTACAAGTGAGGATTTACTACATAAGTGAGTTGAATGCAGGTGAAACTTGGGCTTTTAGCTGTCCCTCTGTCCCTCTGATAGTTGGCCAGGTACCCAGGGTGTTGCCACGTGTCCTGCTCCTCCCTCCTTCCCTCCCCTAGCAGGGACCAGTGTCTGCCATCCCACCCTTGTACATGGTTTCTTTTTATAGGGTACTTTGTGCTCGTCATTAAGTACTTATGTAAGAGTCACAGGCAAGTCCATCAATGAATGCCTCAGAATAAGCATAATTGCAGAGGTAAGGCCAGGGAAAATCAGGAAGCTGAGGAGAAGTCAGCTTTTTCCAAAAGACTTGGCTAGAGTTTGAAGGCATAAATGGCAGAGCAGAGAAGGCCAGAGACAGAATTTCCTATGGTGTAGATAAATGAGTTTTTCAACTATCCTTCCTTGAGGTATAAACAGATGACTCTATATAGTGGAGTTCATGACATAATGATGAAAAAGGAATTTTTTAAAAAATTACCTAACTCAGCTTGTTGCAGTGGCTCACACCTGTAATCCTAGTGCTTAGAAGGATTTCTTGAGACCAGGAGTTTGAAACCAGCCTGGGCAATATAGCAAGTGCTGTCTCTACAAAAAAATAAAAGGAATAATTAGCCGGATGTGTTGGTGCATGCTTGTAGTCTCAGCTACTTGGGGCTTCTAGTCCCAGCTACTGCTGCAGGAAGATCATAAGCTCAGTAGTTCAAAGTTTCAGTGAAGTATAATTGCTCCACTGCACTCCAGCCTGGGTGACAGAGCAAGACCCTATCTCTAAAAAACAAACAAACAATCACATCAACAAAAATCCCCCGAAAACACCCTATCTTATCCAGCACCTAGGATTTGCAGGTTCTGTTAAAAAAAAAATCCTTTTAAAGTGCTGTTGTCTTTATTTGTTTTTCTCTCTTCCTCTGACCTATTTTGTGCAGTTAAATACTATTAAATACTTTTCAATGTGATCATTAAAAAAAATTTTAAGTTACCTGTACAAAGCCTAAACCATTGTAGATGCTTAATGAACACGGGTTAGCTATTTAAAAGACTCAGAGATGTCAGGATAATTGATTCTAAACTTGAGGTGGTAAAAATTATTCAAAAGAGACATGTAAGGGTTTCCCAATGAAGTGGACAGAGCATTAAAAGTCAGAATATCTGGGTTCAAGTCATGGCTCAGCCATTTAGCTTTATGAATTTGATGAAGACCCTTCAACTTTTTAAACCTTAATTTATCTTATCTGTAAATGGTTTAATAATACATTTCTCACAAACTTGTTGAAAGCATTTTAGTAAAATAGCATATGTGAAAGTGTTTTAAAAACTGTAAGCAGCTATATGCACATTGACATTGTTTTAAAAATAATGTGAGACATAAGAAAATGTAACTTGGAGATTTTGACAAGTTGATTTTTAAACTAGGTCAGTACTTGAAATTTCATTCTGTTTAGGAAATTAGAACTAATGGGTTGTACTTAATGTTATATTTAGTTAATAGCCATTTATAAATGTGCTGCTTTGCAGAATCATTTGCATTAATGGTGGTGAGATGTCTATATTTGGAAGGAAAAATTAGAAAATCAAATTTTCACCCTTAGGGGACTGTTTTCATTTTGAATTTTTTTTTTAAAGAATGGAATATACAAAAGTAAAATACTGTTCAAAAAGTGAAAACATAATCACAGAGCTTTTTGACATCTTATCTTATTAAATGACTTTGTCTTTACTCTTTCATATTTTTGACACTGTAGAAATCTAAGACTGCATCATAGATTTTAAATACCTGTAACTTTGTAAGTTATTGTTTAAATTTTAGATTCTACAGACTGTTGAGCAATAGCTCCTTTTAGGCCTCTTAGACATTGGACCAATGGTATGTAAATTTAGCTGTTAGAAATATTTTTCTAAGTCACACCTTGAAGATAACCTAAAGGGCAATCAATGCTCCTATAGACAGCAATACAAAAAACAGTTCTAGTAATCATTTGGTGGTTTTCTCTATCACACCAAAATTGTCCTATCCTGCAAATTAGCTTAAGAGATGAATTAAGAATATCCCTATTTAAAAGAAAACGTAATTTTTCTTATGTAATCTTGTAATAAAAGACAGTATCTAATTAAGCTTAGAATACAGTTATTTTTATCTTTTTGTTTTTCACCTGCTATTTTCTAGTAGGACTACCATGCAAAGAAGTGAGATTTAGGAATGGAATTCTGAGGTGTGTTTAAAACAGTGTTTGTTCAGTCTATTCAGGAACACCCAAGCCCTGTCCTCAGCCCAGTACTGTCTCTAGAAGGTCGGCAGGGGTAATGTGTACACAGAGAAACAAAGGCCAAAGAGCTTTTTATTATTGGCTGAAGCTTTGTCTTCAAGCCCCAAAGCAGAACACTTGTACTAGACAGAACCTTCTGACTCATCTTGGGAACTGTGAAGAGCCCTGCAGCAAAACAGGCTCATTGTACCAGGTCTGCTCTTTGTACTTGGAATCCAAACCTGAATCATGGGTTTTCCTTCTCTGCTACAAAAGCCAGAATATAGCTCTCAGTGAGAAGAACTACTGTGACAATACAGTAGAGCTTAGGGTTTGATAAGTTCTGATCAGCCCTCTACTTCCCTGTGTATGGAATAAGAAGGCTGCTAGAGGGTGTGGGGAAGGAAAGGTGGGGTAAGGTAGCATTCAATTCACCATAGAAGCCAACTGTAGTCAGTGCATTGATCTCTAGCTGTCATACTCCTAGATTCCCAGGGTTTGAAACTATGGGTGTGCTCTAAGTAGACATGTATAGTTTTTGACAAGTCAAGTCAATTTCAAAATTTCCGCAAGGATTAGTTTTTACAGGGCTGCTTTCGGTGACCTGTCTTTTCATCCCAGCCCCTGTTGCAGGCTAATTTTAACCTAAGAAAATTATACTTGCTTAGGTTATATTTATATTGAGTAGTGAGATATTAGGGTTTTATTACCATTGAAGGATAAAGGCAGGAATACATACCCTCAGACATAGCTCAGGTGTGTGTACATTCAGGCGATTTCACTCCCAGGCAAAGTAGGAAGAGGAAACACAGTACACTCTGAACTGAAGAGAGAAGAAAGTTTATTCTCCATGTTGAAGAAACTAAAAAGAAGCAAGGGAACCGTACAATTTTTTTTTTTTTTGTATCTTGCTAGGCATTTCACTTCTTATCTCTTCTAATCTTTACAACAGTATTTAACATATGAGTTAGGACTGTAGAGTATGGTTTTAGATTTTCACTGTCCTTCATTTCCTTTAAGGGTTCCCTGCCAAGAGATTGCTACATACATACCACATTTACAATGAAATAATTTACTACATCATTGTAGTATGTTTTATTGAAGTAAAACACACATATATGTGTGTATATATGTATATATATACATATATATATGTATGTATATACACACCCACGTGCAACTCATGCCTACTTAATGGTTTTTCACAATGAGAACACACCTGATTAGTTAGTTGTCACTCAGATTGGGATATAGAACATGACCAACATTATATATTTGTTTTATATTTTATTAATTTTTAATTTAATTTTTATTATTTCTTACTTTCTGCCTTTCTTGAATTTCATTAGCTGTTTTTGTCTTACTTCTTTAGATATATATTTAGGTCATTGTGCTTTAGCCTTTCTTCTTGTGCAGTTAAGGTCATAAATTTTACTCAGTGCATCTTTTTAGCTGCATTCCACAAATTTTGCAAGTTTTGATATGTCAAACGTTCATATTATGAGTAATATTGACTTGAACGTGTCAGTGATACATATTTTGATCTCTAGAACAACTATTTTGTCTTTCAAAGAGAGTCTATGAAATTCTCCATATTGTAATCAATACTTTAAAATACAATGAGACTATTTCAAAGTCTGTGTCTGATAAATACTATATGTAGCTCTCCTTTAAGGTTGTTTCTAATTTCTGGGATTTTTGTTAGTTTAATTTTTGCTCCCTCTTGCATTTCAGTCATTTGATCTTGTCTACTGTTATGCCTGGTAATTTCTGACTAAAAGTCAGGTATAGTACATATAGTAAAGATAATTTGATACTCTAGATGATATTATCTTTCTTCAAAGATCATTTCTTTTGCTTTTGGCAGGCATTTAGGCTAGGGGAGGGTCACCTTAATATTCAGTCTAGAATTGAACTGAATGGAAGCTGGATTTCAGCCTTTATGTAGTTCACCAAGCACACAGGCTCACACCTACCCACACAGAATCTAAATTCTGGGATTCATAGGCTTAGAGACACCTGTTGTGATAGAAAAATATAGTTGAGCCTATGAAACAGATTCTTAGTCTGTTTATCTAACAAGTCATATATATGAAGATGTCAAGTCTTCTTTTTCTGTTTAATTTTCTTAATGTAACAGAAAGCGGTCAACTTGCCTCCTGTCTTCAAGGCACTACAACCATCCCATTGGAAAGAAAGTTCCATTGAATTTGTCAACCTCTAATTCATCAAGTTGGCCACTTTTTCTTAGGTATAGAGAAGGGGACTAAATAAGAAGCAGAAACATGGAAAGGTGAGAGAATACTTTTTCCCTGCCTTGCCAGTTAATATTATTCACATATAGCAAATGAATAAATTCATACACAAAGGGTGTAAGTAATTTACTAAGATGCTGTTTGACCTAGGCTCTTCCTTATACTTTTGAGTTCCTTGAATCTTAAGGTTTTGCATCACATAAGTATTCCTTAACATTGTATCTTCATCACTACTCAAGAGCCAGCCTCAGTAAGATTCAATTGTAGGGTGACCATATAATTTTTCTTTGAGACTAAAATAGTATGAGAATGATAGGCGGTACTATTAATAATTATGCCAGGACAATAGGGTAAACTGAGACTATCATGAGCCAACCAGTGGGTATGGTGACCCTACTTTACTACTGATACAGATGTCTTCCTCAGTAGAGGGACACAGAACTAGGGCTACCTAGAGTGATTTTGAACTTACCACATGAAGTTTTTTGAGAAATAATAGGAGCTGAAAATTCCCAAAGACAATGGAAGAGCAGAATGGAGGGAGGAAATCAGCAGGAAGAAGACAAAATAAGCTAAAAAGAAGAAAAGAAGAGAGGAAAGAACACCATTAAGAATGCCAGGAATTAGCCCCTTTGCCCAGAAAAATAGGTGAATGTTATCATGTGGACATGAGGCAAGGTGAATTGAGAGTAAGTCCAGATTTCATAATTAAAATCATTCTCTGGGAGGCAGAGGCAAGAGGATTACCTGAGCCCAGGGGTTCGAGACCAGCCTGGGCAATTTGAGATCTCATCTGTACAATAAATAAAAAAATTATCTGGGTGTGGTGGCGCATGCCTGTAGTTCTAGTTCTTGGAAGACTGAGGTGGAAGGATCGCTTGAGCCCATCAAGTTGATGCTGTTGTGGCTGTGAGCATACCACTGTACTCCAGCCTGGGTGACAGAATGAAACTCCAAAGTAAAAAAACAAACAAACACAAAGCATTCTCATGGAGAAACAAAAGAGAACATATAGAAAAGGGTCTCAGTAGGTGTAACCTTTGTAAGAAGAGTAAAAAAGTATGCTCAAGTTTAGATGATTTTTATCTCATTTTTTTAAAAGTGGTTTATTTACAGGTGAGGCTTGGGCCTCCCATTGGACCTCACTTAAGATGATTTATAAAAAGGACATTGAAGAGCCTACAAAACCACATTATAATAAATCAGAGTTTAAGGATTTTTATCTTAGTTATTGGATGCAATTATTTTAACACATGCTGATAATGGCAGAGAAAGGAGATCGAATTTAAATATCTGCCTAGTGATTGACGAACAGCAGAGTACCCTGGACCTACTTAGCAGATGATGCTGTAGATCTGAGAGTGATGATAAGGAAGCTAGGAGGACATCATGTGAGTTACATGCTTCTCCCAGACATTGAGGAGCAGTTACAGTGTGATAGGTCCCATGTAAGAAGCGTAAAATACACAAACTTGCTTTCATAGAAAGCAGAGAATCTAAGACTAAGCGCTGTGAAAGAGTGACTTTGAATATTAGCTATATATGAGGAATATCATTTGTGTATGAATAACTTTCCTGTTATCACACAGGGTTATTATCCCAAGCAAGCTACCTGTTATGCTATACTGTGATCACTGGGTTATTAGAAAACCATTCAGAAAGAAAGGTTAAGCAATGGTAAGAGTAAACTTTTATGGCCAAAGGCACACTGCATACTTTTAAGTAATTGTAGCATGACTTTACTGTGAAAGAAAAACTACAGGCTAGTATAAAAGGAATCTGAAATGTACACATCTGGATTCTCAAAGCTGGGATGATACCCTGGTAAAAACAATAAAAAGGTCACAGAATCGCTAGCCAGCCAAAGTATCTTTTAATGATTATAGCTCCATAAGGCAGCCATTTGAAATTCATTTCTCCAAAATCAAAGTTGGCTAAAGGAATTTTTACTTTTCACTGTGTGTGTTCTTGTAGTTGGCCCTGCATAAAAAAAATGCAGGCTGGTTATTTCTTGGAGAAGAAACTAATGACCTATAAGAAAGGAATGTCCAACTTCATCTTTGGAATTCAACCCAGATAAGTTTATTGGGCGATTTTAATCTGTTTCGTAGCCCTAGATTCTGTTCTTATTTTTATTATCTTTTATTGCTCTTTACATTTACTGGGTCTACTTTTTACTTTTTAATCTTTATAATTTTTTTAGTATTTTATTATTGTTTGCAGTTGATTATATGAGTCAGAATTGGTTTTCACACTTCAGTCATTGTTTTTTCCTTTATCAGATACTACTGGCTTACTTGGAAAAGATAGCATATGTGAATCAGTGTTTGATAAGCCAAAATTATGAGAGAGATTTTTAAACTTTGGGTCAGAGAAGAGCCTTCTTTGAACTCTGTTACTAGTTGTGATTGCTGTGCTTTTTGCCTTCCCATTGCACAATGTACCTTTCATATGGTATTTATATTTCTTCTTTTATATAACTATTTCTGTGTTTGCTTCTTCTCCACTGGACTGTAAACTTCAGGAAAGTAGGGTCTATCTGTTTTCTACAGTGCCTACCTATCATTAGGTCTTGAACACTCTAGGTTCCCATGAAGTATGAAGAGAGTTAAGTAGAGTTGAGAGAGGGATTTGCTGGATGATGGGAAACTTCTGTCCAAAGCAGGATTTTCTAATCTGATTTCATATCATAATGTGCCTTTATTTTTTCCTAGTAAGAAATAAAGCCTTCCTAGGCATACAGTCATATTAAGGGCCTTGGGGAAAAAAAACTTACAGTATGGAAATTTGTTTAATTTTATTTATCCTGCTGTTCCTCAAATTTATTTGACAAAAACACTTTTGTATCCGGGTTCTGCAGTGGACAGAAATAATATATCAAATTAAAGCCTCAAAAGGGATTTAGTGGCTCACCAAACTGGGAAGAATTCATGGTGAGTTCACAGGAGGAGCTGCAGGATGTCAGGGAATGGGACCATAGACTCAGCAATCTCTCTCTTCATTTACTTCTCCCTCCTAATCCCACCTCATTTTTTCCTAGAGTGGACAGTCCTGTGACACACCCTTTCAATATGGTGGTGATCAACCTCAGGTGAAAAGGAAAGCATTGATTTCTAAGTGTCTAAATATTGATTTTTCCTCAAGAATTTGGTCCCTGAGTGGGTCATACATTCATCCTTTGGCTCAATCATTCATGTCAGGGGAAAAGTTTACTGAGACTGGCCATATCTAGGCCTTTTTTTCATTCCTGTGGTCTGGGTGGGATGTGTAGAACCTACTACTTTAAGAAGAAATTTAGGAAAGTGCATTGGGAAAAACAGAAATAATAACCACCATTCATTCATTCAACCAATATGTATTGAACTTTTCTCCTCAGATACTCTTCAAGACACTGGGATACAACACTGAACAAAATACATACAAATTTCTACCTTCAGAGAACTTATATTCTAATGTAATAAAAAGATAAGAAAAATAGTATGTGTGACTGTAGCAAGTACAAGGGAGAAAAAAAATAAAGCAGAAAAGACCAGTAAGAAGTATCTGTGAGGAGAAGAGAGTTTACTTATTAACTGGTCAGGGAAAGCCTCTCTGATGAGAAGGTGGTTTTTAAGTAAAGATGATTAAAAGGAGGTGAGGGGGAGGAACTGTGTATACATTCCAGTCAGAACACCCAGTAGGCATGAGGGACCAAGGGTGAGCATGCCTGGCTTGTCTGAGGGAGGATATGGAGGCTGGAGTGTGGGCCCGGAGAAGACCTGGAGGCAGTAGTAGGAAATAAGGTCAGGGTGCTGACGGGCAGCCAGTTAATGCTGGGATTTGTGGGTTGTCCTAAAGACCTCAGCTTCACTGATAGTGAAATGGCAGCCAAGAGAGGGTTTAGAGCAGAGGAGCGATGTGATCAGACTCCTGATTTGCCTGCCCTGGGAGCTTTGGTGAATGGACTTTGGGCAAGGACAGAAACAGATCATCCAGCCAAGAGGCCAGTGCTGTCACCCAGGAGAGAGATGATCATAACAGAGACCAGGGTGGTGGCAGTGAAGGTGCTGAGAAATGCTCAGACTCTGGATATATTTTGAGTGTTAATCCATCAGGACTTTTTCCTGGAGTGGGCATGGGGTATGAAAGAAAGATAAGAGTTGAAGATGACAGCAAGGTTTGTGACCAGAGCAACAGAAAAATACACTTTCCATTAATCAGACAGAGAAGACTACAGGAACAGCTAGTTTGGGGCAGGGGAGGGGGTGATCAGAAGGGCCCTGTTTTGGACACATGATGTTTGAAATGCATGTTAGAAGTCTAAGTGGAGGTGTCGTAGGTTCGAGGAAGAAGTTCTGGCTGAAGATAGAGATTTGTGCGTCATTAGCATATAGCTGGTATTTAAAGGCACAAGACTGGATGAGGTCACTCAGGCAGTGTGTTTGGATAGAAAAGATGGCCATCATTAATAACTCAGCAAACAACAGATGCTGGAGAGGATGCAGGGAAAAGGGAACACTTCTACACTGTTGGTGGGAGTGAAACTAGTATGACCTCTGTGGAAAACAGTTTGGCAATTCCTAAAAGAACTAAAAATCAACCTTACATATGACCCAACAATCCCCCTACTGGGAATATACCCAGAGGAACTCAAATCACTGTATGAAAAAGATATCTGCACACACATGTTTATTGCAGCATTATTAACAATAGCAGAAACATGGGGTCAACCATGCTGCCCATCAAAAGAGGACTGGATAAAAAAACAAAACAAAACAAATGAGGTGCATATACACAATGGAATATTATGCAGCCATAAAGAAGGACAAAATTATGAAATTTGTGGCAACTTGGATAGACTTAGAACCTATAATACTGAGTGATATATCACAGAAACAAAGAACTGAGTTCCACATGTTCTCACTCATAAGTGGACCTTGAGCAATTATTATAATACTATAAGAAAGGGATTGGCAGTAATGGGAAACTGCCAAGGGTGTGAGGAGCAGGATTGGCAGTAATGGGAAACTGCTAGGGGAGGGGGACACACTTCATCAACAAGGGTACCTACAAAATGAACATTTATATACCTAACCCTGATTGTACTCCACATCTTTAAAACTAAAAATTAAAAATAAATAAATAAATAAAGAGCCAACCACAGACTGAGTTCTGGGGTATCTCATGCACCACACATTTTTATTTTAGAATATCTATTGGGTTCTCTTTGAACAAGAGCATTCCACAAAGAGATTTGCTAATCTAAAGAAATGTGTCAGAGATGGGCTCGGTGGCTCAGCTTGCAATACCAGCACTTTGGGAGGCTGAGGTGAGTGGATTGCCTGAGCCCGCAGGTTCGAGACCCGCCTGGGTAACTTGGCGATACCTCATCTCTACAATAAATCAAAAATTAGCTGGGCATGGTAGCACACACCTGTAGTTCCAGCTACTTGGAAGGCTGAGGTGGAAGGATCGCTGGAGCCCAGCAGGTCGAGGCTGCGGTGGGTGTCTGGGTGACAGAGTGAGACTGGGTGACAGAGTGAGACTCCAACTCAAAAACAAAACATAACAAAACGAAAAACAAAACAAAACAACAACAACAACAACAAAACCGTGTCTTTAAAACTGTCTCTCTCCAGAGCATACACAATATAGTTTATGTCTTTTGACTTTAAAAATATACTCCGAGTTTTACAGCATGGGTACAGCAATCTCAGTAAAGGTATCATAGTACTAGTGAAACCCTTTGTGGAAATGTCTAATCAACTGTTGGATATTCTGCATGTGTTGTGAGTCAGGGAATTGCAATGACAGATCCGGTCAGTTCTGGATTGAGCCTTAAAAATATAACCTTTTGGGGGCTTTTAATGTCTTTTTGGTATGATTTTTAGTGCCACAGAATCCATTTCTTCCATTCATTCGTAATGTTTATTACAGCTGAATTGTGTTCAAAGTAGTCATTCAGTAGAATGGAGACTAAACTGCTGTCACCCTTGTGAAACTCAGGGGAATGCCTCTACAAAAGTGCGGTTCAGAAATGTGTACTTTGGAAGCTTGAGAAGTGGGCTGAGATGGAAGAAGGTCTTGTACTGAGCTCTGAAGAATGTTTAGAAAAGGCAGACATGAGAAAGGGGCAAATTTTGATAATGACTGTGGGCGTCTAAGCATATAAAACCGAAGGAGATTTTAACTACCTGGAGCAAGGAGTTTGCTGGAGAAAATGGGAAGTAAAATCAGATTATTACAGGGTTTTTGTTCTGTGTTGATAATGGGAACTCTCTCTGGAAGGAATTGAAGGATAATTATTGTAGAAATGTTGGCTTGTATGTGTTTGGGCCACTTGGCCATACCCCATACTTTGCTTTGTGTTAAAAGAAAATTTTCTTATTTCAACTTCCTTAGATAATGATACAGTTGGTGTTTTTAGACCCTTTTTATGGCTGCTCTTTTTATATCTGTAAAATGTAGAAATAATTTTTGTAATATTAGCATTTCTTATAGAATTAATGGTAGAAAGTTTGTAAAATTGCTTACTACTTAGAGTGCTAGCATCTAAGAATATGTACACTGCCTTTTAAAAAATTTCCACTAAATTCTTAGCCCTAAGTTCCTTGGTTTTTGGCTCACAGCTTTCTTCCTATATGGAGTATCAAATTAAAGAAAAGATTCCAAATGAATGCTACTGAGGATGACGGAGCTTTAGGAACGAGTTCTCATGCCACTCATTTTCCCTAATTAGGAATTCTCTAGTGGAAGTTGAAAATAAAATGTTGGTATAACACTTTTATGAATGGGGAAAATTGGGTCATGCTTGCTACTTCTCATCTCTGCAGTAATCCATGACAGAAAACATTAAGTTCACTGGTATTTTTGACTTGAGGAGAGGGACATTTATATTAGATGATAAATATGTATCAGAAATCTGTGTCTTCTGAATGGTCTTCCAAAATTCTCATCTCCGTCCTTCCATGATTGTTGAACTATTTTCCTTGAGCTGTATGAAAGAATGACACATATAAGAAAAGCTTTCAAAGTGACTATGTTAAGCAGCTTTCACTCTCCAAGAAAAAACCATTTTGGACCTTATTCTGTCTCCTTAAACCCTCACACAGACCCCTCCTCCTCTTCACCATAGCCCGCTTGTATTTTGCTGTAAAAGAAGCCCTCATCATCACCCCGCCTTATCTCCCAAATCACCCCTATTTTTACCCATGTAGTCTGCCTTCCCTGGTTAGGGTTGATAGATTGTGTTCTATCAACCAACCTGTGATGTGAACATTGTCCCTTCTCGATAGTTTAATGTTGTTTGAAGTGCTTTTGCAGTTCTTCTCTATCTCTCCTGCAGCATTAATCTGCCTCTACGAGGTCATTCATTCTCATTCATATTCCAAAGTGCTGTAATAACTCACATTCTAAAAACTTGAGAGTGACATCAGGAAGCCCCTAAAATGCTCAACCCCACCACAAAGACAGCCAGAACAAGGAATAAAGACTATATCTTAATGAAAAAACTAAAGGAGAGTGCTAGAGTACATCAAAGGAGTAACAAAAATCTAGGTGAACACAGAACCTGAGAATAGGCACCTAGAGAATGGAAGAAAACACTGGGTTTCCACCACCCCGTCCCCCAACACGGACCAGCTGAGAACCAGGAGGAACTTCTTTTTTTTTTTTTTTGACTTGGAGTCTCACTCTGTCACCCAGACTGGAGTGCAGTGGCACGCTCCTGGCCACTGCAGCCTCAACACGCTGGGCTCAGGCGATCCTCCCACCTCAGCCTTCCAAGTAGCTGGAACTACAGGTGCGTGCTACCGCGCCCAGCTAATTTTTTATTTATTGTAGAGAGGAGGTCTCACCAAGTTGCCTAGACAATCCACTCACCTTAGGCAATCCACTCACCTTGACCTCCCACAGTGCTGGGATTACAGGCTGAGCCACCGAGCCCGGCCTGGGAGGAACGTCTATATGACCTTCCTAGTATGAAGTATATTTATACTTTTAGGTAGATATATTAAGGAAGCTCAGATATTGAGGAAGTAAGGCAAAAATTACAAGATGTCCATTGCAGCATTTCAGAAGTATTTGTAATTGCAAAAATAGTAGAATGTGTACATTGCAATATATATTGATACAATGGAATAATATGCAGCCCTTATACAAATGTAGTAGAGCTACTTTTATCAGTGTGGATTTATCTCAAAAGTATAATGTTGAGTAACAAGGCAAAAAAAACAAAAAAGAAAGTAGTTGAGGTGCACACCTCAGCTGCAGTTGTGGGATTTTTTTTTTCTTTAAAAATAAAAGATTGACACCAACATCACATAATGATAAGATCTGATAAGGCTAAGTGGTTGATATATAGGAATTTGTGATCACATTCTCTACTTTGCTGCTATATTTGAAATGTTTTTCAGTAAAAACGTGTAAAACTAAACTGATACAATTTTCACATAAAATGATTGCTACCTAACAAAACAAACAAAACCTTCAGAATGGTGGCTTTAAACAACTTCAAAGCTTGATTTCCTTCTGAATGTCCCGAAGATTTTCTGCACTCTTTTTCAAAAGCCCGTCTTCTTCAGAGGTCAACTTTATCTTTATAAGATCTGCTATGCCATTCTCTCCCAGGATGCAAGGAACACTAAGGCATACTTCATTTATTCCATAAAGGCCCTTAATTATGGTGGAAACTGAATGCACCCTCCTAAGATTCTTTATGATGCTTTCTGTTAGATCAGCAACAGAGAGGCCAATGGCCCAATTAGTATAACTTTTCATTTTGACCATCTGGTAACCACAGGTAAGCACTTCTTTGTGGACTTTCCCCCACTGTTCAGGCTCTTTATCAGTTCCTATCTCTGAGCTCAGCTCCTTCAGAGGGAAGCCAGCAATGTTAACTCCATTCCACACAGGAACACTTGAGTCCCCATGCTCCCCAAGGATCCACCCATGACAGCTTTCAGGGTGGATCCCAAGCCTTTGACCAATGAAGACATGGAAACGGGCAGTGTCCAGGTTACAGCCATTTCCAATTACACGGTTTCCGGGAAAGGCACTCAGCTTCCAGGACACATAAGTTAAAATATCCACTGGATTAAAGACTACAATCAGTTTATAGTGGGGACTGTACTGGGTGATACTGGAAATCATTAACTTAAAGATGGGCACATTTTGCTGGACCACGACGAGGCTCGTTTCTCCTTCACGTGGCCATACACCTGCCGTGACAGTCACTAAGTTGGAGTTTGCAGTGACAGCGTATTCTTTGCTGGAAACGATATTTGGCGTTTTAACGAAAGGGCTGCCATGCTGAAGATCCATGACCTCACCCTTCAGCTTGTCTTCATCAACATCCACAAAGGCAAGTTCATCACTCAGGCCTTTGAACACGATGCTGATGGCACAGGCCATGTCTACGGCTCCAGGTCCTATAATGGAGATCTTATTGTGATGAACGGGCTCCTCCGAAGTGAAGTGCTCCATCAGTTCACGCTTGTCGGTTACCATCTTGGAGACGGGCGGGCAGGGCCAGCGAGCCCAGGGTGGGACACCTGTCACCTGCCGGGGACTCGGCGCCCTCCCCAGGCAGAGGAGATGCGCTCCGCGGCGACGGCTCTCACACGGGGTGGCAGCACTCCCGCAGCCCAGCTCATGGGCGATCCTCACTTTAGGGGTGCAGGGATCCCAGGAGGAGGCCGCGGCCTTCCAAGCCCCTTGGGGTAGGCAGGAAGCCGGTGAACAGTCACCGCCCCTCGGCCTCGTCGGGGGCGGCTGCGCAGGGCAACTGTCCCCTTGGGCAGGTCCCGCTCCTTAACATGTTATTTTATTATTTCATTTCATTTTTTGAGAAAGCAGGATTTATTGAGAGGATAGAAAAGCTCCCACAGTGGGAGGGGACCTCAGGGGTTGCCCAAATGTTATTTTTTAATTTCACAGATATGTAGTCACTTTTTACGTCCTTAAGACGGCTCTGAAAACATCAGCTGTGATGGTTAAGACCAAGAGTGGTTTTGGCTTCGCCTTTCAAAGGATGGTATTTTGCTTCTTAGAGAAGCACCATGTCTTGGCCATCAATTTTTGTAAGGTGCACAGACACAATGAAGCTCCCCTAGTGGCAAAGGGGAATAAGAGGCAAGGGTTCTAATCTCCACTTCACACTGGCATTGAAGAAGTTGATCTGTGTGAGCTTCATTTCAAAAATTAGTATCATGTTGTCCTAATAAGGTTGTTGTGAGAAAGTTACGGTGAAAGGACTAGGGAGCTTTAAAAAGATGCTTGTATTTGCCAAAATATGTCTTCGAGCCAGTGATAAGAACAAGTAGTCTGCTTTGTCCTTCTTCATGAAAATGATACTTAAAAAAAAGAAAAGAAAAGAAAAGCAGAATAGTTCTCCATTATCTGATTTTGTGAAGAAAAGGTAGTCAAGGATCCAAGAAATCAGTAAGTAACTAGTAATGTTTGGACACTGTTCACAAATTGTTCTGCAAGAACGTTAATAACATCTCTTCAGAATCAAATCTCTGCTTCTTTTCCCCACTCATCTTCTTTCTAGTTAAAAAAGTGAGGATTGTGAGAAACAAAAAGACTTAAAGGCCTTAACTCATTAAATGAAATGATGTTTCTCTAATATACTGCAATTTTGACTCACAGCTGGTTTAACTAATTTTTTTTTGAATTGACAAGTTTTACTCTATGTTTACCTATGAATATTGTGCCAAATAAGAAATCTGATGGATTTTCTTTTCACTTCTCAACCAGTTATTTGACATTTGGTTACAAGCTGCATTCTGTTTGTAAATAAAACAGTTCTATCTCAAATTAAAGGAACAAACTCCTCTATTTTATGCTCATCTCCATCGATCTCTGCATTTCTCAACTTTGGTAGCAACATTTCTCAGAATAATCATCTCTACTCCCTGGTGTCCTCTCATGGCTTCTTGTCAAGATCCTCCAGTTTCTCAGTCTTGCCAAATTCACTGGTGTTTTCTTAGCTCCCGTCTTGAACTTTCAACAGCCTGTGATCAGCTGACACTTTCCTTATTGAACTCTTTCTTTACCTGGCTGTTGGTGAGGTCCTGGTTTTCAACTTCTTTTTCAATGTTCTCCGCCTATGTCTTTTCCTCTTCCTTTAGGAGGTAGAGTGGCCCAGGGTTTAGCTCTACCCCTCTTCTTTATTTGCGCTCACACCTAAGATTGTGCCATCCTGTCTCATGGACCTAAATACCGTTGGCATGGTGATGTCTCCCAAATGTATGCCCACCTTTCTACTTGGACTTTTGATAGGCAACTCCTGTCTAACACTTCCAGAATTCCTTCCTATGGCCTTATGGGACCTTTAGTCTTGTTTCCCACTTAGCTATGCAACTTCCTTTACTCCTTCAGCTTCTGCCATGCTTGACTTCTTACTCTTCCTCTAACTGTCAAGCTCCTTCCTATCTCAGAGGCTTTGCTTTTGCCATTCTCTTTGTCCAGAATGTTCTTTGCTCAGATCTTTGCCTAGCTTGTCCCCTTACTTCGGTATAAAATGTATTGCTTCAGAGGCCTTTCCTAATCCCTCTAAAATAGTACCTTTGTGCGCATTTTAGTTTTTCTTCTTTGTACTTATCACCACTTTAAATCACATTTTATTTTCCCTTGTGAGAATATGAGCCCAAGGAGGACATGGAATACATTAATCTCTCCATCCCTGTATCCCTAAGGCTAAGATCATTGCCTGGCTCGTAGTAGACTCTCAACAAATTTTCATTGAGTAAATGAATATATAAGTGAATGAAGTTGTACTATGCTTTTTTTAGAAAAAAAACAAGCAAAAAGATTTTATTTTTTTTTAGCATTTCTAAAAATGTGGGGTACAATTCAGGATTAGGTTATACAAGTAGACATTAAACAGGTAAAGTTTGGGCCTCCCTTTCTTCCCCACTTTGCCTGGTTTGAGGTCAGGTGTCCTTATTGATGTTGTGTCCGCACCCCGCCCCAGCAGTATCCCGCTACTGCCAATCCCTTTCTTACTATACATTGTTTTATATGTAAACTGCATGGTTATATTCTTAATATTTTTGAATCCAAGGGACAGATAAATGCTTATTATAATAGAACAGTCAAAATATAATATACAAGTGATTAGCTAGGACATGTTGCATGTAGATTTGTATAAAGGAATTTTCCCGTGAGTGCTACATGGGGTATCTCTTTTCGTTCCCTTCCCTGAAACAAATTGCGTTTTCTTGCTTCTTCTCATGCAGCTGAAGAATAAGTTCATGAAAAAACTGCCACGTGATGCAGAAGCTTCCAATGTGCTTGTCGGAGAAGTTGACTTTTTGGATACCCCTTTCATTGCCTTTGTTCGGTTACAGCAGGCTGTCATGCTGGGTGCCTTGACTGAGGTTCCTGTGCCCACAAGGTAAGCTGCTCTCTGACTTGCTGGGGTCTACTGTGTGCTTGTAGGGAAGCCTCTTCCCTCTCAGGCTAAAGAATCAATAGAATGAGTGTACATTTCATATAAGCACATTGGAGAGGTTTTAGTGACATAATGGCTGTCTGCCTTTTATACTATCAAATTACTTGGCACTTATATAGTAATAATAATAGCAATCATAATAATTTATTGGGCAATGTACTCGTATCTTCTTATGGATAATCCTACTTAATCCTTACAATAATATTTTGAAGTACAAACTATAGTTATTTGGTTTTTGCAAATGAGGAAACTGAGTCTGAGAGTTTACATAACTTGTCTAAGGTCATAAAGGTAGTAAAATGGTTCAGATGTTTTCATTTGCTCTATGTTTTATCAGAAAATTGGTAGTGGTTTCATACATACATACATGTATGTAAACATATGTAAAAATCATTAAGCTGTACACATGCATGCTTTACTGTTCTGTACATCATGTGACACAAATTTTTATTTTCAAAGGAAGCGTATGAATGTTTTCATATTCACATGCTCATTGCATGGCTCAGTACCTGAGAAGTCATCCCCTTCATCTGCCTCTGAAACTGAGCTCCATAGAGCTAGGAAGCTTGACTTATGGAGTGCAGTGAGTTGAATAGAAGTTAATGTTTGACCTTAAGTTTTTGCTGTAGGAGAGTTTGGCTGGGCTTGGTGGCTCAGCCTGAAATCCCAGCACTTTGGGAGGCCGAGGTGAGTAGATTGCCTGAGCCTGTGGGTTCGAGACCAGCCCAGGCAACTTGGTGAGACCTTGTCTCTACAATAAATAAAAAAATTAACTGGACTTGGAAGTGTGCATCTGTAATTCTGGCTACTTGGAAGACTGGGGTAGAAGGATAGCTGGAGACCAGCAGATCAACACTGGGGTGGACGTGAGTGTGCCACTGCACTACAGCTTAGGTGATGGAGTGAGACTCTAACTAAACAAACAAAAAACAAAAAAGAGTTTAGAGAGAACTTGTAATCTTTAGGTTGACATCAGAAAATTGTCAGATGAATAGGACTTTTTTTGGAGGGGGGTGCTTTCTATGGGTCCCAGAGCAAGGACAGGTGACTTTCTTTTCTTGAGGTCTCCTCATGTGAGCAGCAGGGGTCATGAATTCTCAGTGATGGATGGCTTCTCCTCAGCTCAGATGACCTGAGCATGATTCACTGACAGTGAAAAGAGACCCAAGGTTTGTTCTGAGCCCAGTTAGTAAGAAAATGAAGAGAAGATTTCTTTAAGGCCTCTCAATTCATAGATCACAGGGCATTCTTCCTGATGATACAGGGTTTTTCTTTTTTAACCCCTTTTTATGTTTCCTAGACACTTAAGTAGGAATGATACAGTCATTGGACAAATGACAGTGGAAAGGACATGATCATAGCTTATTCGGCTAATGGGATTATCATGATTTGTGTTTTCTGTAACTTAGGTTTTTGCTTGAAAACATTCCAGCAGAGTCTTGCAGTTCTATCTGTGCAATCACCTGGCGAACAGCTGAGTCAGATAATGGCTGGAGTCCAGCCCCCTGCCCTATGGCTTTATTTACATCTCTTTGGACTATCTTTACTGGGGCTTGGAAGAAAAAAACATGCCAAGAAGCGTTAAAGAAAATTGCTTTTGCCTTTGCATTTTTATTACCATTTTTCTCTAGAAGATACATATAAAAATATTTTAAGAGTCTTATTTAACAATAATAGGCATGCACCGAGTAGCAAATCATGCCCATTTTTGTGTCCTGCTTATCCTCTGCTCTTGTCTGACTCATTTCTTTTTTTTTTTCCTTTCATACCAGAAGGTAGTGCTAGTCTAGAGGTGAAAAACGGCATCATTTGAATTAACAAAAGGAGCCACACAATTCAAAGGGATGTAATTCAATAATATTATAAAACTATTTCAGGGTAATCGTCTGAACAATAAATCCTTGCATAGTCACATTTTTCCAGGAAATAGTTTTATCCATTTGCTGTCCTCCAAACCAGTGCAAGCTGTAATCACTGAGTAGGAAGCCCCATTAGCTTTTTTCTCGTGTGTGTGTGTAAGTAATGTGGGACCATTTATGAGGGCTGCATCCTGTGAAATCCAATAAAGGAAAACCCACAAGGAATGTGGCTGTCAATGTGAAGGACTGCATCTGCATTCTATGATGTGCTTTACTATGCATGCTCTTCTGTGGGACTTTGGCAACACCTGAAAAGTCTGTTTTGTGTACGTATTTTTATGGTAATTTTTCCTTTTAAAGATGAGGGAAGGTTATGCTGCTCTTGTTATTATTATTATTCCTATTTTTAATACACAGTATTACTACCACATACCTTAAAGGAAGTGTGGCTATAGCAGCTCCCCTTTCTTGTGTAGTGTTCACATGCTTCTCCATTCACTCTGTCACTTGGTTGATCTGTTGTAGCCTTCCTTGCCACTGGACCACTATCGCCTGGGTGAATGTCTCTCTATGTAGGGACCCTTCTTGCCATTCATATGAAAGCAAAGAAACTCTGTTCTTTGATCTCTGGCAACTTGGTAGGTGATATTCATGATTTTCCCAGCATCTTGCAAGCACTTTGCTTGCTGTCACCCTGTATCTGTGCACGAAGCCACCACTAACTCATATATCTGAGCTGTATAAGGGATTAATATTGCCATTTTACAGTTGAGAGATCAAGGCAAAGGGCAGATTCACCTTCAGTGCCAGGAGTAGAACTACAGGTTTCAGACCCTAAGAGAGCTATCTAGAATGGATTTGAATAACATAGTTTAGGGTTCTTCCATTAAGAATAATAAAAACACTGAAACAGCTTGTCCTTTTCTGATCTTGATTTGCACTAGAGCAAATTGTTGTTCAGTAAGCTCAAGTCCTCTTAAAAAATTAGAATGCTTACCCTTTAATTACAAGTTAATATATATTTTATGTTATGAACAATTATTTTCCTAAAAGAATCATTTTGTGCTTAATTGTCAAAACCACTAAAAAAAAAGTCACATCAACAAGGGTACCTGCATAATGAACATTTGTATACCTAACCCTGAATTGTATCCAATATCTTTAAGATAAAAATTAAAAAAAAAAACAATTAGAAGAATTGGAATGCAGGCCTTGTTCGTTCAGTTTAGTTGTGTCCACCAGTTTACTGACTAGCTGCTATTTACCACATGTAAGGTGGTTGATTATGATGGGTTTGCGGTCCTCGTGAATCTATTGTGAAAGCTGCCGTTTAGCCACACTTTCCAATGCTGTTAAAGATGAATAATTGGTTATTCAGTTCACTGTTATTTTGAGAGAAGGGAGTAAAGGATTGGTACATGTTGGGTTTATTCTAGAAATAGCTGTGATTTATCGCGGGGGGGTAGTGCACATCCTTTCTGGAAAAAAAAAATGGAGTGGTTTGGGAAGGCTGACTCCTTTTCTGATATTATGCTCTGTTTCTGCCTGTAATTATTTTGTGAATGTGAGTGTAGGCCATTGGTTCCGGATACGGATCATCTGGTAAGTGCTTTTTGTTTTTTGTTGTGGAGTATGCTAGAGGCATCCTCCCTAGGCATAATTAGCTGTATAAAGAAGCTCACAAAAGTAGAAAAGGGCCTCATAAAGATTCTCGAGACAACTAGGCACTATTAAAAATTCTAACTCTGACTTATTTCTATTTATGAGTGAATAAAAAGAATTCAGTAACATCAATTATTCTTTTTTTCTGAGCTGTCAACATGGGCTGTGCCTTTTCAGCCACACAAATGTGATGTTTACTCTAATTTGTTAATAAAGAAAAAAGCTTCTGGTTAAAAATAACATCTGTCCATTGACAAAAAACAGCTTGGGTCATGAAAGGAGTTTTCAGTACATTATAAAAGCTGAGTTTGGCAGGATGTACTTAGATCATAAAAGTGGTAACAGCCTTCGCTTCTTTGAAGGTTATAGGGGAGAGAACATGTTTCAGGCAAAGGAAACTTTAGCTTGTGCTGTGTGTTCAGTTTTCTCAGATCTCTCTTCCTGGTTCAATAATACAATCCAGATTAGAGACTTCTTAAGGGTCTTCATGACTACAAATTACATCCTTGACTTGAGGTGATGTTTCTTGCTGTTTATGAATGCTTGGGTTCCCTCTGTGTATCATTTTAGGAGGCAGATTTACTGAATTGTTCCTGACTGGAGTAGTGTGAAAATTTTAATTGATATGCCACCATGTTTCTGTTTGGCATTTGGTGGTATTCCATTAATAAAGAAATGAATTAAAAAATAAAAATAAAAAGTTACACTACCCAGGAAAGAAGAAGAATATCTTTATATTTAGGTTACTGGATCAATATAATCCTTGTTTACTGGGTTTATTGCTACAGTGTGTGTTATTGACACCATTAATCTGCTGCTTTCATTCATTTTTTGACTGGCACCACTTAGCAGAGACCAAAGAATAAATATGTAATAGACGATGTGTTTCCTCCTTTCACAGGATTTAACTTGGAGGCTTCATTACTCTGTCAGCTCTCAGAATACTTACCCATCATCTGCCGAAGTTTATGTTTGAGGACTCTTACTGACAGAGAGTGTTTTTCTCACCATCAAGAGAGTATTGTCTGGCTTTGTTGCCATAGAGACAACCTGATAATTAACTCATATCAGTTGATAAATACATTTCTATAATATCTATTTGTGGGCTGTAATCATGATGGAGGTGCTAGGGAGAGGTAGGAAGAGATGCAGAGTGGTTCTGGGGAAGCTTTAGATGTGATGCATTTTTGAAAAGTTAATATTTAGGTACACTGAAATAATAAAAATGGAAGTAAAAGAAATCCATTATTTTAAAATGTACTAAGTCGGCGCAGCATCTGCTACCACTTCTTTTCTTTATTTTGGCCTAAACTCACATTCTTACTGTGCTGTTAGGCCATTTGTAGACAGGCAAATGGAGTTGGGAAGGGTGGCCAATACTAGTGTTAGTGTTTCTTAATGGGATTTGTGTTTTGCTTTAGTGGTTAAATATTTTTTGTATGTGCTGCACTCAAATCAATGATCAGTTCCTTTAGAAAAATACAGTTTACTGTCATCAAGAAGCACTATATGTAGGGGTATAAAATTAGGGGCCGGCTTCACAGAAAGGAAGGTTCTAGCAACAATTGAACTTCAGTGTTGGAAGAACTAAAATTCAATTCTAATAATGACTCCCTGCATACTTGAACAGACTTTTGTGTCTGCTGATTGCTTTTGCTGTTTCGTCCATGATGATAACACTTGAAAGCAAGTGTGCTGCTTTACTGCCAAACTGGTTTTTAAGTAAATAAGTGCCAACTGGTTTTATGGTTACTCTTTGATAATAAAATCTGTGTATTCAAACCTTTAGACACCTTTTTTACATTATTGGATTTGTACCAATGAATTTCTGGGTCTTTAAAAAAATCACCTTTTGGTTTAATTTCGTGATGAACAAAAGTCATTATTCAAGGGCTTTCAAAGTAAACATTCAAGGGCATTTTGGAATAGACCCCAAGTACTTGCTACTAATCATTTTTTATTTGAAGTGAGACATATAAGCAAATAAGTAAAAAATAAAATTCTCCTAAGCAAAGTGCTAAGTCAATTCTGGGACCATAAAATTTTACCTACGGTTTCTTGTGCCTTGCTAAGTATCCATAAGTTCTTTCCCCAAGGTGATCTATAGAAGTCATTGTTGGATAACTTTTCTCTGTTGAATCACCACACTGGCATATCCACTGGGCAGGTGATATTAGGCAGGATTGTGTGGTGAAAAGACAGGAGGCAAGAAGACCGATCTGTCTGCTCTGTGTCATTTGCCAAGCACAGTCTCTGGGCTCATCCATTAACCTCCTTCTGCTTCAGTTTTTTCACCATCAAACTGAAATAGGATACCTGTTCTTATTGCAGAGGGTTGTTTGGAAACTTAACGTGACGGATGTGAAAATGCTTTGCAGGCTTTAGAAAGCTATGTAAGCATATCAGGTTATCATTTTTATTGTTCTCATTGTCTCCTCATTAGGTAGGACATGATCAAGGCAAGGATTTATCCAGTGTCACCTTTTGTATATTTTTTCTTATGCATTTGCTTCTCAGGTCCCCTTCCCCAGGGAAACACGTCTTTTCCCCTATGATTAGCGAGGATTTTCTCCTAACATGATACAAGGTGAACCTAAGTGAGGATAGGTTCATTATTGCATGTTTCAGGCTTTATTGGCTATGGAGCCATGTTTTGTGCATTGTGAAGAAAAAAAATGTTTGAAAATGAAAATGAGGACACCCACAAAAGAATTTTAACTGACTGTGAATGATACTTTATTTTGAATTTCTATTTCCTTGCTTTGGCTGTCAGTATGTGGCTTACTTGTAGAAAACTTTTTTCCTGTAGAGTTTTTTTTTTTTTAAAGTAGGATTTATTGAGAGCACAGAAAATCTCCCACAGAAGGAGGGGACCCGAGGAGGTTGCCCAAAGACTTGGTTTTTGCTGACTCTCAGTCACTTCTGCGTAGATATATTTTTTTAAAGTATGGAGACAATCATTTGTCACTTCCCATATTGGGTGAGGAAAAGTCAGAGAAATGTGAAGATGTACTAAGATTTTCTAGTTATTGTGCTTAATGGGTTTGTACCAATGATTCTGAGAGTCAGTAGGAATGGCGCAAGAAGAAAGTTTAAAAGAGAAAGATAGTATGACTCATAAAGTGCATACATTGAAATTTATAAAAAAAAGTCTTCTAAGTTTTCTGGTATACATTCTCTTTTGTCTTCAAATAAATTTCACAATGAATTTTGTTTCACAATAGTGTGAAAGAATGTTCTTGAGATTACCAAGAATATGACGTTTGTTTTAAAGATGCATTCTAGATCCAGCTTTTTTATGAACTAGGCTACATGTCTGTCAGTTTTATGTATGTTGAGTTTGATGAAGTGTGTGTTATAGACTTTGCTTCTTTCCTTTTCTGCTAGGTTCTTGTTCATTCTCTTAGGTCCGAAGGGGAAAGCCAAGTCCTACCACGAGATTGGCAGAGCCATCGCTACCTTGATGTCTGATGAGGTAGGAATCAAGAAGATGGGGTTCTGGGTCTGTCGAGTCGTGTTCATCCTGTGAGTTCGCCGCCACTGTGTGTTCTCCTGGCATTATGTGGTTACCAGGCTTCTTCACCAGACATGAGGCACAGTCATAGCTGGCAAATGAGCTGACTCCTATTCAGCATTTTTTTTTGAGTTGGAGTCTCACTGTGTCGCCCAGGCTGGAGTGCAGTGGTATACTCATGGCCACTGCAGCCTCGACCTGCTGGGTTCAGGTGATCCTTCTGCTTCAGCCTTCCAAGTAGCTGAAACTACAGGCGTATGCCACCATGCCCAGCTAATGTTTTTAATTTATTGTAGGGACACGATCTCACCAAGTTGCCCAGACTGGTCTCCAATCCCAGGTCTCTGGCAATCCTCTCACCTTAGCCTCCCGAAGTGCTGGGATTACAGGTTTGAACCACTGTGCCCGGCTCCTATACCGTTTTCAGAAAGCAAGGCATGCCCTTTGTTTTCATGTTGGATTCCAAACTCTTTGTTGGAATAAAACATATTTTGTTTTCTTTTTGTAAATATTTTTAATTCTTAAAACTGAGGTATGCTAAATATTCTTTAGAAACTTCAAGGTCGTCCGGGCCTGGTGATTCATGCCTATAATCCCAGCACTTCGGGAAGCCAAGGCAGGAGAATCACTGGAGGCCAGGAGTTTTTTGTAGGACCCTGTCTCTACAAAAAAAAAAGAAAGAGAGAAAGAAAAAGCTCAAAGTTATTGTATTAACTTAAACTTTTTCTCTTAAATTGTTTACCTATAAATTCTGGGAATCCAAATATCTATATGCTATATTTTTTTCAAAAATGACTGGTTCTATAAAATAATGCATAATAAAATGGATAATGCATTTTTCCCTTAGGTATCAGAAATAGCATGTGTTTATGATTTCATTATTCTGTGGTAAGGAATGATACACATCCCAAAATGCGTTATCAACCATTCCAGCAGAGTGTCTATTACAGGCGCTTTGGAATTGTGACCCCACTTACTCTAAAAACAGCTTGAATGCTGTTATGTGCATTTTGAACATGATACAACTCTGAACTAGTCTCATAGGAGGAGAAATACAGTTAAAATATAGGATTGTTAATTTCTGATTTTGTGTCTTTCTAGTTTACTGTTTCCCTAAATGTTTTGCTTTTGCTTCATTGCTTGATTTGTCCATTTTTCCTTGTGTTGAGTGGAGAATAGGGTCCCATTCTCTTTAGTTATAGAAATTCTGTATGGTGATTACTCAGGTGGTTACTTTATTCTGGGACTGAGAGCATGGAAGCATGGCTATGCCGATTTTTCTCCTCAAGGGAACATTTATTTCCCTCATCTTAGTAAGTTCATTTATTTATTTTTTGTATTTTAATAATTTCTCTCTCTTTTTAAAAATCCTTCCTCGTTATGTATCAATTAGGAATGCTTTAGACTGCAAGTGACAGATTTACAGTGGCTTAAAAATTTGGGATTTGTTTTTCTCACGTAACAATTTTAGAGGTAGGAGTTGCTGGAGTTGGTTTAACATAACTGTTTAATGATAGATCAAGAACTCAAGCTCTTACTTTATGGTCTTAAGATGGCATTTCACACACACACACACCCCCTCCCGTCAATATGGTAAAACAAAATGATCTGTTGTCAGCTCCAGTCATCTCATTTGTATTTAGGATAGGAAGAAGGGTGGGGTGATGCTAATTGCCTCTGTCTCTTTTAACAGGTGGTCTAAAACTTTCTCAAGATAGCCTTTTTCTTATATCTTATGGGTTGGGACTGTCAGTCTTTCTCTGCAGGGCTGACAGGGAAAGTGAGTCTCTGACTTTCCAGCCACTAATGGGGGCTAGCAAGAGAAAATGAGGTTGAAGATAGCTGGGTCTGCCACAGATGATGTGCTGGCATTATGTATCACCCTCCCCTGCCCTCCACAAGCCCCTGTTAAATGTTACTTAATTGATAGCTCTTAAAAATAAATTTCAAGGAGAAGAGATTTAGTTAGCAGTTTTAAGATAGGAAAGGGTGTTGAAGGAGGGCCATTTCTCTTCTGAAGACTAAAGAATTTGACTTATGATGTATGAAAGAGTTAGGCTATATGTAAAGAACTTTCAGATCATCAGCTCAGTTAGAAGAATGGAATGACTGACAAAAAAAGATTGTGTACATTTTCGAACCTATTTCTTTGGACCTCTGTATGTATAAAGGATATGAAACATTTGCTGCCTTAGATGGTTTAGACATTGCCTTGCTAAAAGATAGACAGATGAGCCCCTAATAATGAGCTGCTAATAGCACTCAGATTTTTCTTTAATATCTCATATTATTCGTGTGTTTGAGAACTGCAGTGTTTGGATCTTAACCTGATCTTAACACTCAGCTTGAACTTTTCCTCCTTGAATTATCAGGAATAGTTTGTCGCAATTGTTTTTATTTCAGAGAATGACTTCTCAGTCTATTTCTCCAACCATTTTCATCTGGTTTCCATAGCAACTGTATCAGTAGTGGCACATGCCAGTGGGAGCTGAAAGGCAATGTTGTTTTACAATATTGGTAGGAAAAAAAAAAAAACACATAAAACCATTGCTATTTCTCATGCCTCTACCTCTGTTTTTTGAGATCATAATCTGAATACCTACCTATTATGGGGCAAGCTGAACAATAGGAACTAGGAGAGCATGGATATGTGAATATCACAGTGGGTTATGGGACTTGACGTGGTGTGAGGACATTCTTAAGACCTGACGTGGTGTGAGACACGCGGAGAGTTCTCTTGTTGGATCAGCATATCTTTTACTGTTCTTTAGGTGTTCCATGACATTGCTTATAAAGCAAAAGACAGGCATGACCTGATTGCTGGCATTGATGAATTTCTAGATGAAGTCATTGTTCTTCCACCTGGGGAATGGGATCCAGCAATCAGGATAGAGCCCCCTAAGAGTCTTCCATCATCTGATAAAAGGTAAATTATCAGGCAATTGAGAAATTTCAGTTGCTGGGATACGCCTGGGAAAGAGGTTGTGTTAAAGAAAGTGAGGTCAGGCCGTTGCTCTAATATTTTCAGGTTCCCATTTAATTTGATGTATTTCATCAAATGAATCACTTATGTGTCTCGGTTTCACATTTCCTGGACACTGTAAAATAAATGTAATATGTTGTGATATTCTTCAGTTGTTATAACTCAGAGATCTCAGATTACGATATGGGAATGTGTCACATTCATTCCTTGGGGACTCCTTGTACATGTGGAAAGATCAGTTTACTGAAGATGAGTCCTTGAAGATTTTCAAGGTTAAGAAATTAGGTAAGATAGTTAAGGAGAAACCATTTTCTGGAAATCTATGATTTCCCAGGTGAAACAGTCTTCCTCTTATAAGATATATAGCTCATTAAACTTTCCTATTCTTTCAGTCATTTGTCTTGGCTCTAAATATTATACTTCAAGAATTGTCTTGTTAGGATGGCAGGAAGAAGTAATAATCTCTCTCCCAAAGGGTTTTCACTCCATCTCTCCGTTAGCCAGTGCATGATACAGCTAAGAAGCAAACAAATAAATTAATATACTCTTGGGTCTGTTGTCTCGCTTAGAAAGAATATGTACTCAGGTGGAGAGAGCGTTCAGATGAATGGGGACACGCCCCATGATGGAGGACATGGAGGAGGAGGACACGGGGATTGTGAAGAACTACAGAGAACTGGACGGTAACCCACAGATCCTGTTGCCATTCATGACAAAACTCTCCTGAAATCTAAATTGCCCTTCGTCTTTCTATCAGCTTTTTATTTACTAGTTTGTTCTTTTGTTTAGCCAACAAATATGTATAATGTGCCTGCTCATCACAGGCACTGGGGATATAACAGTGGATTAAGTGAGGCTTCCTGCCCATATGGGTGTGACATTGGGATGACAGGAGTCAGACAGTAGGCAAATAAGAAAGTGTAGTGATGGCTTTATGAGGAAAATCAAGGCAGAAATAAGGACTTTGGGAAACAAAGAATCGCATTCCAATTTTAGACCAAGCTCTCAGAGAAAGTCTTATAGAGAATGACAACATTTCAGGAAAGTGCTGAAGGAGGTGGGATACAGACCCCGTGGGTGTCAGGGGGAAGAGGCTGCAGCATAGAGTGCCTGGCATGTGGCCGGGCTGGCACTGAGGCCACGTGACTGGAGAGGTGAGACCGTGGGGTGGCAGAGTGGGGGTCAGAGAGATGGCAGGAGGACTGGCTGGTGTGCCATTCTTCCCCAGTTGACTTTCATGGTTCCATCTCTTACCTGCACACTTATTCAAACGTGAGTAATTTGTAGAGAAAGGCATGGCTGATGGGTTGTTGTTTTGTCTTAGCCAGAATTCGGGTTTCCCAGCTTGCTGCAGTTAATGTCTTTTCGTGATAAGTCTACTTCTCCACTGTTAGCGTCTTCATTTTATTTTGGGCTTGGTAAAATTTGAAGTGGGATACTTATTTTATGAAGATAAGACTTAAAAAATATGGCAGGATTTTTTTGCAAACACAAAAGTACATCATTTTAATATGCAATTGAATCTGAATAAAATGAAGTTATTTCCTTCTTCTGGTGACCCACTTGGGTTTCTCTCCCAAACTATCAGGAAATTATTTTCCTTTCTTTTCTTCTTAAAAGTAGAGAATATACAATGCAACCTTTTTTCTCCCCCATTTTAAAAAATAGTTATTTGTAAACTATTCCCATTAGAAATATCTTTTTCCTTTCCTACAGATATGAGTTCTTGAATTTAATTTTTTGTTTAGATTGTATTTTATTCTTCCATAGCTCACTTTTCCTAAGTACAGTGAGTGTCTGCAATATGCCCAGAGCCATGCACAGTTCTATGCATACTAAGAAAACTCAAGCAGGACACTGAGGCAGCTAAGGTTCAGTGGGCCTGAACCTTACAGATAGACTGTCCTGATAAAGTGTGATAGCCCAGAGTGGACATATGCCCCTGTAGGACCAAGACTTCAGATGAGAGCAGTTGAGCTTTGGAAGAGGGTATTGTAGGCAAACACCAGGGCATGGGAGGGCTGAGGTATGAGGTTGAGAACTCCCCTGGGAGTGTGAGTAGACTGACGTGTGAGTCATTCCTCTGACTTGCTGACACGTGTCATGGGGCTCAGCTGCACCTTCCTCTTCACAGGTATGCATGGCTTCCCCCTTCACGTTCTTACCCCAAAGTTACCATCCTGGAGGCCTGTTGCAGCTACCCTGTCTAAAATTTCAGCCACCTCTTTTCCAATTAACAAAACCCTCTTCTCCACTTACTTCTTCCCTTGATTTTTAGCACTGTGCCTTTTACCTATTTATCTTGTTTATTGTCTGCCTCACCCCTCACCTCCCAAGGCCAATCTCATGAAAGGCAGGGCTTTTTGGTCCGTGTTGTCCACTGTTGTATCCTCAGCACCCAGAATGGTGTCAGAGGTGCTCAATAAACATCTGTGGGATGAAAGAACGAATGAAAAAAATGAGTGAGTGAATGAATGAACGAGGGTGGAAAGGACACTATGGCAAGATGATAAAGGGTGCAATATAATCTCACATAATTTGATATTTTTCTTTGGGCAATGAAAAATTTTAACTTATCTACATGGTTTACTTTTACCTGAAGATCAACTGGCTGGTCTTTAGGGAATGTGACACCCAATTTGGTAACCAAAAAAGAAAGATAGAATAAACTGTATTCCTTCACAGTTTTCTGGTTTCACGTTATGTGGTTAAGTGCTGTCATTGACTCAGATACTTTAAATATAAATTGTTTGTGATGAGCTATCTCCTGGTCAACTTGGCAATTTTACCTTTAGTTCTATGTCTGCTTTCTCCCTGCCCAGGTTCTGTGGTGGTCTCATTAAGGACATCAAGAGGAAAGCACCATTTTTTGCCAGTGATTTTTATGATGCTTTAAATATTCAGGCTCTTTCGGCTATTCTCTTCATTTATCTGGCAACTGTAACGAACGCCATCACTTTTGGAGGGCTGCTCGGGGATGCCACTGACAACATGCAGGTGGGTATGGTTTTGGAGCAGACGCAAATAGTACAGCCCAGATTGCCTTCCTCACCCCTACAGCTCGGCAAGAAGCAGATGGCCTTTCAGTCACTCCGCGTGATTTTCTTTCTTTTACTGGATGCTGCATTTTACTTTGCTTCTGGCCTGCTGCTGTATTTCCAGCATTTTAGTAATTACAAAAATAGCTTGATGAAATCTGGCTTGAGTCACAAGTAGGGGAAAGAAGGGAAGGAAATGAAGATACACAATTCTATTTGGGCAAAAGCATCGCAGCTACTTTAACACTATGCAGTGCACAAGGGTTAATCTCTAGTACCTTGAGTATGCAGACCATATTCTGTTCAACTTGGTGATTACACTTTTTTTGAGAATATGTGATTAGCTTAATTTTACACATGAAGACATAGCATCAAATGATTGAGCGACCTACTCAAGGTTAGATCTGCATGCCTACCTGTATAATCTGGGTTTAATGAATACAAGCCAAGAGTTGTTTCTCTGTAAGTGGACCTGGTTCTCATTAAGCTGTAAAGACTCTGGCTTGACTTATATACAATTAATTGTGACCACAATTTGCTGGTTACTTTGCAAATGTTATTTGCCTTCTTTTTGCAACATTAATAGCAATGTTTCAGTGATGGAAAAGATGTTTTAAATTCTCTCAACCAATCAGAAAAAACACATACAAAACTACTTTTAGTTGATCCAGTCATTTAAAAAAATAGGCAATGTGTTAAGTGTTGAATATGGAGTAGTAAATGAAACTGATTTTCTTATGAAAAGAACCGAATTCAAGCCTTTTTCAAACTTTATTCTTCACCTTGCTACTTATTATTATTTAACCTGTATGACATTCATAAGTGGTGCCAGCCAGCTTGTTTAAAAAAAAAACATACAGCGAATTCCAAATAATTGCTTTTCTTCTACTTTAGTTTTCTTTGCTGGATACATTCATGTTTTTTGGCGAAATAAAAAAATGAGATGGAGGCTATCACATCTATGTTGACGCAAGTAAAAAGGGAGAGATTACTTTAAACAATTATGTTTTAGTTTAAGTGCATTTGTATCTTTTAGCCCTTGTGTATGACTGCATAGCATATTACCCCCAAAAGTTAGAGGCCTGAAACAACCATTTTATTACTCACCTTCATGGTTTGGGGAGTTGATGGGCTCAGCTACGTGGTTCTCTCTTCGGTTCCTCACACACATGCAGTCAGATGGCAGCAGAAGTGGAAGGTGTGCAATAGCTTCTTTACTCACATGTCAATTCCTGAACTGGGATGTCTGGAACAGCTGGGGCCTGGGGACTCTGCACACAACTCTTCTACATGGCTAGCTGAGGCTTCCTCACAGCATGGGAACGGTGATGGCTTCTGTGCTCTGATGGAGCACATGTTCCATCAGAAAGAGGAAAGTGCCACTCAGCTTTGCTTGTTCCCATGTGAATATGTAGTTCATTTTCTTATTTTTGAAGAGAGGCCTACAATTCTAACTCTTAGTGAAATGTGGTGATTATTAAATATTGGCAACTGGCTAACATTTAAAAAATAATATGCTAGCCAAAGAACATGCATCCTTGTGTTCCCAGCATGGGTTGTGGAGAACAAGTGTGGTAGGATTTGGAGATGAAGTTTACTGAGAGAGTGTTTTTGTTTATTTTTCCTCATTCATAAGATAAGGATGATTAAGTTAAGTTGTAACAGTGATATCGTTAATACAATTTTTATAAAATCTTATCTGTATCCAAGTTGGACAACTATTCATCATCTAAATGACGGCATAATGATAACTAAAACAGATCATTTTCAAGAAAACAGGTGGAGAAGAGAGCACTGGGAAGCACTCTGTGGCCAGCCTGAAGAAGAGAAACAGGCAGCCATATGTTAAGAAAATAAAGCTGTGGTTTTGAGAGGGGGATGGTAAGAACAAAACTGTCTTCTTTGCGTCGGAATGTAACTTGGCTTTCTTGTGCAGTAATTTCAAAACATTGTTTTTGATGGGCATTCCTCTCGTTGATTGAGTTGGGGACATTGCAACACTTCTTGTGTGTATTAGTTTGGTGTCTTTTTGAATCGAATTGGAATCCTTTGTAATCTCATAAGCCTTGGTTTTAGAATACTGCATCTGACAAAAGAAGCCTCTTTTGATCCCTCCTAGGTAAATTAACTTCTATATGAATGAGTTCTTGGGAAAGTAAAACTCTGTTGTGTAACATATGCAGTTAGCATAGTAATTTTCTCCTCTGTGATATATGATCTGGGAATGGCCTTGTAGTAGAGTTAGCTGTTTTCTGGGTTCTAAAGACTTCAGGAGAAACATGAATGCTTCCAGTGCTTCAGGATGTCAAGTAGTTCACTAAAATAACATTTTGCTGGATATTACTTCTAGGAGATGACTTTCAGATTTATGGGAATATTTTCCAGACATGATTATTTTATTAAGAGATAATATAGGCTTCATTGATAATTTCACTGGAACTGTGAACACATTATTTTAAAGTTTTCTGTGAATGAAAATGCTAAAGAACATATTTTTTTCTCTCCCTTTGGAAGCCCTCTCCTTTAAGAGATATATTGGCAAAGTCTTCCTCCTAGACTACAATTTAGTGCATCTAGGAGTCATGGTGGGTGGCAGAAGCTCTGAAAAGGAGGATTAGAAAATTAATGACTGTTAATATATATTTGTTGAACTGAAATTCAACAAATGGTTTTTATCAGTTTTAAGGACTAGGGAGTAAAGTAATTTAATATATGGAAGAACATTTCTTCACTAAAAGGGTGTACTTTTTACCGTATAAAATTTTTGATTTTCTGGCAGAAGTCTTCTTGACTTGGCATCAGGACAAGAAAATATTTCATGGATTTGGTGTGAAAGCCCAAGTCATTTCACAGGTCTGTGGCAGAGGTTAAGTCATTCCTTTGTAAATATTTATGGAGTGTCTACTATGTGTTTTAAGTGCTGGGGATAAAGATAGGTGAGCAAAATAGACAAGCATTCCAATTCCGAATCCCAGTTACAGTCTAAGGTGTTGATGAAAACAGTCTTTTTCAGAACTTCCAAGTGCTACCAGTAGTGGTGTGTAGTGGGCTTCACTCGCTTTTCTAAACGCTAGACCAAGACTAAGCAGAAAAGCATTGGCGAAGCCCGAAATAATCTACAATTATGTCACATGCCTTCATAAATGTGGCAGTAGGTTATTCTCAAAAGCACAGGCAGCTCAAATGAGTCAGCTGAGAACAGTGTCCTTGCTTTTAAAGGCAGACAACTCAGAGATGGTTCACATAGGGCCTTTATTGTCAGGCTACAAATAGACATGGGTGCTGGATAGAAGCATGTTGTGAAAACACAGCTGAGTCACTGCACGGCTGTTGTCTAAGCAAACTCTTCTGCCAACTTCGTTCAGGAGGTCTTGTCTTTTTGAAGGCAGGCATTTACATTTAAGCATTCATTTCAGAACTGTATATATCTCATTAGAAGCAGATGATCTTGGGAGTTACGTAGATCATTTCCCATGGAACCATGTTCAAAGTAAAACAGTGGAGGCTCCAATGGCTCCAAGTATAATCAAATTATAATGCTAATTTGGGGCTTGGGGGCTTGGGGGCTTCCAGAATGGGCATCCACAGATTTCATGTTAAATGTGGGCAACTAAAGTTTAACTTGGGCTTCTGGGTGCAACTAAACCCCTCTTCCAAGAGTCGGCCTTACATTCATCTGGGATCCAACTTAGCTTGTGACCGTTCCCTGTTTTTAGAGCTCAACAGTAAAGGACTAGAGCATAAACTTTCTGAAGTCTGAGAATGACCAACGCTGTTAGTGTCCTTTTCAGTAGTTCCCATCATAAAACTCTGGTCTCCTTGACATATTGTCAGGTAAACAAAGGCTTTTCAGTCTTACCATCCTAAAAATATGTTCCTTTCACAACTAAACTCTTTGTTACCATGCATGCCAACTCACCAGGTTGTGTAGCCATTCCCTAGGGGTCAGTGGAGGACTGATTCCTGGGCCCCCTATGTCCACAGATGCCAGAATGCATGAATACTCAAGTCCCTTAAATAAAGGGCATAGTATTTGTATATAACCTATGCACATCCTCCTGTACACTTTAAGTCATCTCTAGATTACTCATAGTACCTAATGCAATGTAAATGCTATGGAATACTTGTTATACTGTATTTTTAAAATTTATTAGTTTTTATTGTTTTATTTTTAAATTATTTTATTTCCCTCAAATATTTTTGATCCACAATTGGTTAAAACCACTGATGTGGATGGAACCTGCTGATACGGATGGGCTTACTCTATTTATATTCTTGTTTGCCAAAAAAGAATATTGCTCTATTCATTAAGCTACTTCAAATTAAATTGTTAAATGCCAATGTATATTTTCACCAGAATTTATCACCACTACAGGTTTTTCATTCAAAGTACTGTCTGAATGGAACCTTGATATCAACCTAAAATCAACACATATTTATAGATTGCTTAGTCTATGGGCAAGATACTGATATCAGGAATACTTTTTGATACTTTGTGGCAGGTCTTGTGTAAAAATTGTTCTTTTTAGCCTTATGGAATACAGAAAAGTGTTTTCATTTAAATCGACTTTGTTGATTGTGAATGACTGACTAAGCACAGTCTAGAGTGAAGACCGAATGAAGAAAGTAATTTTAATTTTTTTCAGGAGTAAATATAATCCTATTTTCACAAACCTTTTAGCAAAAGAATACAGTAAGATTTTTAGATTCTGTGAATTTTGTGATATTTATGGAGCTTTAACAGAGCACATTTTAAGGGAACTTGTCTCATAATAAGGAACATTTATAGTTGGCATCTCCAAATTTGAGACTTTATTTTAACATACTGCTGTGCTGAGAATATTTAATCAATCTGCTTAAGTTAGAAATGTATCATTTCTTATTCACATATGATACTCCTTGATAAGTTAGACACTTCTTTACAAAGCCTATTATGTATAATTTATAACAGCAAGATTAAAGCAAATTGGTAATTGCTTTACTATATTGAGAACTGTACAGTAATTTCAATTTACCTGTGTTTCACTTTGGCACCAAAATGCATTTCCTCCTTGAAGTGGAAATAAGGTGACATGTTAATATACACTAGAAATATACTCCAGTTTCAAAAATTTAGGTAGAGATAGTCTGTTAGAATGACACAATTTGGTTATTTTGGTAGGCAAGAATAAATAAACCTAGCCAGTGACAAAGTAAGGATTCTGCGTTGCTTCGTTGCTACTAAAGTTTATTGGGTATTCCTTCAGCTTGAAAAGAACTTTACCTTTAAATAATGTGCTTTACTTCCTGTGCAAGTTCTGAACCTGTTTGATTGAAGTTAAGTAATTCGTATCTCGTTGATTTTTCATTTGAAAGACCTCTGTCAATTCTCTTTTCTTTTTGGTCAGAAAATGATAGTGGTTCGGGCAGGATTGAGAGATCTCAAATGATGCTAAACTCTAAACTTATTTTGTGTTTGGCTTATTTTAATCTACTTAATATAATTATGCATTGCAGAAAATTCCAACAATCTAAAAAGTTACATAGAAGATAGTATTGCCCTTAAACCCATCACCCAGAAATAACCATTATTAACATTTTCATAAACATTTTTGTAATGCATCTTACAATTTATTTGTATACAGATAGATCATGTATATACAGCTAGATTGACATATTTTATGCAAGTGAGATCATATGCATGCTGTTTCATAACTCTAGTATTTCATGGATGTTTTTCACTTCAGTATGAGTCTTTGACATCATTTTTTATGACTGCACCTATTAGTACACGTGATGCATGTGCTGTAATTTGCTTATAGATCTAATAGATCATGTCTTAGTGGACTTTCTATTTTTCACACTTAAAAAAAATAAACAGTACTATGATGATTAACTACATTTTCGTTACCTTCTTAGGGTAAATTGCTAGCAGAATGATTGCAGGATGTGTTCATTTTATTTTTTGATATTTGTTTCAAACTATGCTCCACAAAAGTTACACTGTTTATACTTCTACCAGGAATGGACAAGAATACTCACTTGCTCACATTCTTGCCAAAACAGAATTTTTTCCGATATTCTCATTTTTGTCATTCTGTAGATTGAAAACGGATGGTTCATTCTTATTCAATGCCTATTCCTTTGATTTTTAAAAAATGAGGGTGAATATCCTTCCACATTTTCATTGATTTATCTATACTTCTTTATACTTGTGTCCTTGGTATATATATATGTATAAACTCTTTATATAATGTATTTTTTATTTGCTTATGAGAAATATTACAAGATATAATTTTCTTAGAGCTACCACATATCTTTGTAGTTTTTTATTTTCATGATATATATATTTAAAATTTTTTTTATTTTAAAGATGTGGGGTACAAGTCAGTATTAGGTATACAAGTGGTTATCATACAGGTAAATTTGGGCCTCCCTTTTGTCCCCACTTTGCCTGGTTTGATATTATGCACCTTTTTTTTTTTTTTTTTTTTTGAGTTGGAGTCTCACTCTGTTGCCCAGGCTGGAGTGCAGTGGCACGCTTATGACCACTCCAGCATCGAACTGCTGGGCTCTGGCGATCCTTCTGCCTCAGCCTTCCAAATAGTCAGAACTACAGGCGCATGTTACTACACCCGGCTAATTTTTTGAGTTATTGTAGAGACGAGGTCTCACCAAGTTGCCCGGGCTGGTCTTGAACCCGTGGGCTCAGGCCATTCACTCGTCTTGGCCTCCCAAGTGCTGGGATTGGATTACAGGCTGAGCCACCGAGCTGGGCCTGAGATCAGGTACCCTTATTGATGTTATGTGCCCCCACCCCCAACAGTTTCTGGCTACTGCCAATCCCTTTCTTGTTGTATTGTGGTAAATGTTCAGGGTCTGCTTATGAATGAGAACATGTGGTACTCAGTTCTTTGTTTCTGTGATTGATCACTGAGTATGATAGACTCTAAATCCATCCAAGTTGCTGCAAAGTCCATAGTTTTGTTCTACTTTATGACTGAGTAATATTCCATTGTGTATATGTACCCCATTTTTTTTATCCAGTCCAGTTTCAATAGGCACCACAGTTGGTTCTATGTTTTTGCCATTGTAAATTGTGCTGCAATAAACATGTTTGCGCAGGTATCTTTTTTGTAGAGTGATTTAAGGTCCTCTTGGTATATTCACAGAAGGGGGATTGCTGGGTTCAATTTCTAGTTCTTTTAGGAATCACCACACTGTTTTCCACAGAGGTTGAACTAGTTTGCATTCCCACCAACAGTGTAGAAGCATTCCCTTTTGTCCTCATCCTTACCAGCATCTGTTGTTTTTTTGTTTTATTAATGATGATCATTCTTACTGGAGTTAGGTAGTATCTCAATGTGGTTTTGATTTGCATTTCTGTGATGACTAGTGAGGCTGAGCACTTTTTCCTGTGTCTGTTGGCTGCTCATATATCTTCTTTTGAGAAGTGTCTATTCATGTCTTTTGCCCACTCTTTTGCCCAACATCATTCTTCTCTAATCTGAAAACAACAATACAGAAATTAATACGGAAACATAAATGACCATGAATAGCCAAAACAATCCTTAGCAAAAGAAACAAAGCAGGAGGTATCACACTTCCAGACTTTAAACTTTATTATGGAGCTGTTTGTTTTTTTCTTTTCGGTGTGTTTGAGTTCCTTATAGATCCTAGATGTTAGGTCTTTGTCAGATATGCAGTTGGCAAATATTTTTTCCCATTCTGTGGGCTGTTTCCCTGCTCTCTTGGTGGTTTCTTTTGCTTTGCAGAAGTTTCTCAGTTTAATAAGGCCCTGCTTGTTATCTCTTATGACATGGACATCTGGGGTTTTGATAAGGAATTGGTTGCCTACTCTGATTTCCATAAGGGTGTCTCCTGTGTTTTCTAAGATTCTTATGGTTTGAGGTTTTACATATAGGTGTTTGATCCATTTGGAGTTGGTTTTTGTGTATGGTGATAGGTAGGGGTCTTGTTTTAATCCTCTGCATGTGATCAGCCAGTTTTCCTAGCACCATTTACTGAATATGTTCTCCTCTCCCCCGTGGTTGTTGTTGGAGGCTTAGTCAAAGATGAGTTGGTTGAGAAATTGAGGTTTTGTTTCTGGACTCTTTATCCTGTCCCATTGGTCTATATGCCTATTCTTGTACCAATACCAGGCTGTTTTGATTATTGTAGCCTTATAATAAAGCTTAAAGTCTGGAAGTGTGATACCTCCTGCTTTGTTTCTTTTGCTAAGGATTGTTTTGGCTATTCGTGGTCATTTATGTTTCCATATTAATTTCTGTATTGTTGTTTTCAGGTTAGAGAAGAATGAGGTTGGTAATTTAATGGGTATAGTGTTGAATCTATAGACTGCCTTTGGTAGGATGCACATCTTAACAATGTTGATTCTTCCAATCCATGAACATTGAATATTTTCCATTTGTTTGTCTTCTTTAACTTCTTTGAGCAGTGTTTTGTAGTTTTCATTGTATAGGTCTTTCACTTCTCTGGTTAGGAAGATGCCAAGGTATTTTGTGTGTGTGGCTATTGTGAATAGGATTGTGCTTTTTATTTGGTTCTTTGCCTTTTTTCTTGTTGGTATGTAAGAACGCGACTGTCTTTTGCATGTTTATTTTATACCCTGAGACTTTGCCAAAGTCCTCTATCAGTGCCAAGAAGTCTTTGACAGATTTTCTTGCAATTTTGAGGTATGGGATCATATTGTCAGCAAAGGGGGATAGCTTAACTTCCTCTTTTCCTATTTTGATACCCTCGATTTCCTTCTCTTGTCTGATTTTTCTAGCTAGGACTATGTTGAACAGGTGGGATGGGAGTAGGCAGCTTTGTCTTGTTCTGGTTGTCAGGGGAAATGCTTCTGATTTCTGTCCGTTTAGCAATATGTTGACTGTGGGCTTATCATGGATGGCTCTTACTATTTTGAGTATGTTCCCTCTATGCCCAGGTGTTGAAGGGTTTTTATCAAGAAGAGGTGCTGGATTTTATCAAAAGCTTTTTCCACATCTAATGATATAATCATGTGGTTCATGATATATTTAGAGTGGCTTCCCCTACCCCAAGATTAGAAAAATATTTACCCGCATATTTAATTTTCTTATGTTTTCATTTAAATTTTTTATCCATCTGGAATTGATTTTTTGTGCAAGGTTATACTGGCCCGATGTTTCAGATAATCTAGCTACATATTCACAGCTCTTCAAACAAACAAACAAAAATATTAGAAAGCCCAC
>CAUYQG010042953.1:0-21664 GCA_963574415.1 Tarsius wallacei | reverse complement strand
TGTCGCCCAGACTGGAGTGCAGTAGCCGCTCCCAGCCACTGCAGCCTGGACCTGCTGTGCTCCGGCGATCCTTCCGCCTCAGCCTTCCAGGTAGCTGGAACTACAGGTGCATGCTACCACACCTGGCTAATTTTTTGATTTATTGTAGAAATGAGGTCTCACCAAGTTGCCCAGGCGGGTCTCGAACCCCTGGGCTCAGGCAATCCACTCACCTCGGCCTCCCAAAGCGCAGGATTACAGGCTGAGCCACTGAGCCCGGCCACATGCATTTCTTTAAACATGTTTGGTCTTTTCGGAGACACTATTCAGTTACTTGAAAAAAAATTTTTATTTGAACTCACTTTTAAGCTGTGTTAGGTAAGTGAGGGGACAGCTTTTTGGTTGGGGCTAACTTAGCTACACTAACAAATCAATACTTCTCAACATTCCAAAGGTTGTCTGTATGGCCTTGCATAACTTCCTCATACATGCTTGCATTGGTCAGTATTTAGGCAAAGTCTTCTGGGAAAGTGCTGAAGATCTCTTGAGTGCTCTCTTTCAGTGAAATTCTGTCTTCTCCACAGGGCTCTGACATCCCTGGTATCCCATTGTGTGAATTCTAGCACTGTTGGTCACCCAAACTCAGAACACTGTCTTCTCAACATGGAAAACAAAGGAAAACAACTGAACTATTCATCCTGCCTGGAAATTATCTCCAGACAGTAGGCTTGAGGAGTAATAGATATTACATCATTTGTTTCTCTTCTCTTAGGAATCAATGTGAGAGTCATCATATTGTAAATGCTGTTTTTGTGTTGCCATGGTTGTTAAGTTCACAGTGTAAATCAGGCCCTATTTAACCCATTATGCATGGGAAAGAAAGTTCTAATTAATATTTTAAATTGTTACTAGTTCCACAGTTCATGTCAGAAAATGCTACGCATTTACCATCTAGGGACCCCATGCTGTCACAGACATGAGATTTCTTATATCATACAACACACCATTATTAGCAGCATTGCTTTTATTGGACTGGTATCACACAATTGGAAGCACTCAGCAATATATGATTTTCCTTTAAAAAACATTATGCCAAACACATGTTCAAATATCTGTCATTGGATATGTAAGACATTTTATATAATTGATGTGTATACTTGTTATATGTGTTGGTAATAGTCTAGCAAATATAAGTTTTTATAATATGGAGCTATGCCGATTGTTTCATTTACTTTATTTGTTATGTTATCTCATAACTACACATTGAGTGAGAATTTCACGAAGATGCAAAATATGTCCATATAGAGTGCTTTAAGGGCTCCTCAGGCTGTCTTTCTGTCTAACTCATATATAATGAACACAGTTTTCCTTAATGAAAGAAGTCTGTATTTATGGGAAATATTGTATATAGGATAGGAACATAAACATCAAAAATTACCGACAAAACACAAAAATATAAAAATCAAAATTTCTTCAACAAACTTTTATATAAGCATAGAAACAACCAATCTTTATGCGATGAGTGGCTAAAATTTTTTCAAATTAAAAACTTAAATAAATAAACTCTATTAAGCTTTGCTTTTGTTTGTTTGCTTTGCTTTTTGTTTTGTTGTAAAGTAACCCTCCATAAAGAATAGACGAGTTAAAAAAAAATTCTATATATTCATGAACCAAGCTTTCTATAATTATTAGAAGTCTTCAATTAGAAGAGAAGGAACTCTTCAGAAAAACTAATACAAGCTATTAAGACAACAAAATAATGCATAGGGTTGAAAATGTTGATGAAATGTTATGTTTTTAAATAAAAAGCCAGAAAGTTTATTAAAATACTTTCCCAGTATGAGACAAAAGAAGCAATTCTGCAACTCTAAGCCATAGAAAGAAAGTGATCCAGTGTGGACTTTGTCAAAAACATTTTAAAAATACAAATAACCCTATATCTCTATATTATGCCTATTTCTTTAAAAGAATAAAATGAAATTATGGGTTGGATAGGTTTGCCTTGAATATTTTCAGAAATGCATATCAATCACTAGATAAAAACAAAACAATGTACATGATAATTAATTAAAAGTCTAGGGATTGGGGGCTAGAGATCCATAAAGCAGAAATGGTCTGGGAATTACATGTATCTTTGCTAGAAGACATTAAAATGAGGAGAAACAGCCTTCATCAAGCTTCTAATTGTGTGTTGGGGTATAATATGCAGATATGAGAAGTATTCAAGTGCTTATACTACAGGGAAAATTGTAAACTTTATGAAAGGGTATTTAAAATGTATATTAGTTGTAAAAATGTGCAGAGTGCTATCCATGATGCTAATCAAAACAAAGCTAGCCATGTTTTCTATAATTTAGGAAAAGGTGGATAGTCACAATGGACCTCCAATATCTTTTCCTATATAGCACAGGTGTGCAGTTCATTGCTTTCTAATCTCTTGGTTCTATAAATTTGAGTGAGATCCCCTTAATTACCATTTTTCTGTCATTTGACCCCAAAGGAAATGTTTATTTATAGATAAATTAGTAATTCACTCAACAATTAAAGGATTATATAACCCATTCAAATGTTTATCAATGAATATGTTACTATAACTTTAATATAAACTTGTGATTTGTTTTAAATTTTGGTCCCAGTATTATCAAAGCCCCTAATCACCCTGCTGGATACAGTGAACTTTGAAATTGAATGCGAATATCCATATAGAAAACCAACTATAGTGTTTCATACTTAAACTCTAAATGAGTTTCTTATTTTGTAGGTTACATAATGGTGGACTGCACTTTATTCTTAGTTTACCTAAAAAACTCAACAATTACCTTAAACATGTTCATAGTTATTACCTGTTAAAAATTAAAAATCTAGCCGGGCTTGGTGGCTCAGCCTGTAATCCCGCACCTTGGGAGGCTGAGGTCAGTGGATTGCCTGAGCCCGCAGGTTCGAGACCCGCCTGGGCAGGCGAAACCTCATCTCTACAATAAATCAAAAAAATTAGCCGGGCGTGGTAGCGCGCGCCTGTAATTCTGGCTACTCGGAAGGCTGAGGCGGAAGGATCGCCGGAGCCCAGAAGGTCGAGGCTGCGGTGGCCGGAAGCGGCCACTGCACTCCAGTCTGGGCGATCGAGTGGGACTCCAACTCAAAAAATAAATAAATAAATAAAATAAAATAAAATAAAATTCTAGTTAGGATCTTCAGAGAAGTGAAAAGTAACATAATCTATTAAGAAAGAAAAAATCGGGGAAATAAAGAAAGACAGCTTTAAATGCTCTTAAAATATATAATTGTCAAAATAAAAAATTGGAAGATAGGCTTTAAGAAATATCCTCTCAAGCACAAAATTTTAAAAATTTAAATATAGGATAAAAGGTAAGTTCTTTTGGAAGATTGGTCTCATAATTCAAATATCCAAATAATATTTGAGTTCTAAAAAGAGAACTTAAAACACGGATGAAGAAACTTATTAAATAATATTACAAAAATGCCAAGAGCTTATAGGAGATTTTGTTCTTTAAACTGCAAGGTTTAACAGCAAGATGAATTTAAAAGACCCATACCTAGGGGACCAACCCTGTGAAATTTCAGAACAACAAGAAAAAAAGGGGCACAGGCATGGTGGCTCACATCTTTAATCTCAGTGCTTTGGGAGACCAAGACTGAAGAATTGCTTCAGCCCAAGAGTTTGAGGCTGCAATAAGTTATGATTGCAGCACTTTGGGAGGCCAAGGCAGTAGGATTGCTTGAGCACAGAAGGTTGAGAATAGCCTAGACAACATAGCAAGATCTAGTCTCTACCAAAAACAAAAAATCAAAAAATTAGCCAGGCATGGTGGTATATGCCTATAGTCCTAGCTACTCAGGAGGCTTAGGCAAGAGGATTGCTTGAACCCAAGAGGTGGAGGCTGTGGTGAACTGTGATCATGCCACTGCACTCCTGCACCCCAGCCTGGGCAACAGAGTGAGACTCTGACTCAAAAAAAAAAAAATCAGAATGGCATCTGACTTAACAACATTGAATGTTACAAAACAATAATAGAACACCTTCAAATTTCTGAGAAAAACAGTATTTTCAACTAAGAATTACGTTCCTACAAAATTGTTAATCAAATGTGAGGGCAGATTAAAGACATCTGTAAAACATGAAAGAAATCAGAAAATGTATTTCACAGGCATTCTTTGTTGAAAAGTTAATTGAAAACGTTCTCTAACAAAAAAGAGAGAGTTGAGAAAGAAAGAACACTAGAACATCATGCCCAGTGTTCAGGATACACTGGAGCAAGCCCAAAAAAGAAGGAAGCTCTGGGAATGGTGGTTCCACACCAGGCCTAGGAAGATGGTACTAGGATAGGAACAGGAAAAGGGGGGCCCCCGTCAGTGAATTTTCAGATGGGATGACTGAAAGTCTGGAAGATGTTAAGGATGTAATAAAAACAGAGGATATTAGAAAATAGAAAAGAAAATAAAATAGAAAAAAAGGCAATTAGAAACTCCAAAATCAAAAAGGATGTATATGCTCAGAGAATACTAAGTAATGAAGATGAATTCCTAGTGCCAATATCCTCCTTACAAGATGGAAGTAATAAGATTCTGTTGTACTGGATGAAATACACACACACACACACACACACATATACACATAAATACACACACATATACATATGTGTATATGTGTATGCATATATATGAATGTTCTTTAAAGGTACTTATAACTACAATGATAACTAAGAAGGAAACTAAGATAATGGTATGTCTACCATGAGCTGAGTGTGGAGGGCTGGTGGAGAGTCTAAAAGTTCAGCCCTCTTTTGCACCAGGTGTTAACAGGTAAGTCAGGTGGACTGGAGTGGAGTGCAGGGTGGCTGCTTTTTCCTTCCAACTTAACTCTTACCACTCTACTTTTCAGTCATACATATACATGTGTGTGTATGTATGTGTGCATGTGTGTGTGTATATATATAGTAAATCCCCTACATGCAAATGAGTTTCATTCCAAGAGGGCATTTATAAGTCCAACGAGGTTAGCCTGTGTGCCCAACTAACACAACTGACTGCTTTTGCACTTGCTTCTGGACATCCTGGGCTTGAAATAAGGATGCTGTACTACTGCACCTATACAGTAAAGTGCACAAAGCCCAACCATCCGTAGAGGATGCACACGTGTGACAATGTACACCAGACACATGAATCAGCTTGTGTGACTGGACATGCAAGTGCACATTGAAGGCTTGCAACTTGAAAGTCTGCGCAGAGAGGACTCTCTCTCTGCCTCTTGATGTCTCTGGGATGTCTCTGATCTTGCTGCGATATGTCGCAAGTCCTTCTGCATTCAGTTTTAACCTTTAATCATTAGCACTCTGAACGCTAAACCAGCCCTTTGCCAGTCTTTACCCCAATTTAAACGAAATCACAGAAAGACATGAACAGAAAACTAGCAAAAATATGCCATAATTATAGACATGATAAATCTTAACACAATGAGTTTGAAATTAGCACATTGTAAGGATTAAACTCAATAACAAGAGGTCCTTTGCCCAGAAAATCAACAGTCATTCAATGTACCAAAGCTATCCTTGCAATACATCAGAAAAACAGAATATCACATTCCTATTTTAATTAGTACAGAAAGCATTTTAAACCACATCAAATAACATTTGATAATAAAAAACTCCCAACAAACTAGGGATAGGAACATCTTTTACAGGATAAAAGGCCTTAATGCAAAATTCATAATGTCATCTCTGTTGTGGTGACCCTAAGCTTCACTCCCAAAATCACTAACATGGCACATATGCTCCCTTTCAATATGATATTAAACATTGAACTGAATAGTCTATACAGAGCATTTAGGAAGGAAAAGGAAATAAAAGGCACTCATATGTGAAAAAAAAGTAAAACTATTTACAGATCACATGATCTTAGATACAAAAAAATCATTGGCTGGGCATGGTGGGGCACACTTGTAATCCCAGCATTCTGGGAGGCCAAGGCAAGAGGCTTGCCTGAGCCCAGCCTGAGCAACATGGCGAGACCTCATCTCTACAGTAAATCAAAAAAGTAGCCAGGCATGGTGGCACGCAGCCATAATCCCAGCTACTTGGGAGGCTGAGGTGGAAGGATTGCCTGAACCCAGGAGGTCAAGACCATGGTAGTCGTGAGCATGCCACTGCACTCCAGCCTGACCAACAGAATAAGAATGTGACCAAAAAAATAAAAATCCTAAGGAACCCTCCCAAAATTATTCAAGCTAGTAAACCAAATCAGAAAACTTACAGGGCAAAATACAATATATTAGCAATAAACAAAATGAAGTTAAGAAACCAATCCCATATGAAAATAATCAGCAGTATTAATATATTATTAATAAATTTAACCAAGGTATAAGACTTGAACATGAAAGGCTACAAAATATTGCTGAAATAAATTCAAAAAAGTCTACATAAGTATACAGACACCCTATGTTCAAAGATTAGAAGACTTAATAGTTGTTAAGATGCCAATACTACACAAAGCAATCTACAAAACCATTGTGACTCCTAGGAAAATCCCAAAATCTTTTTGACTGATGTGGGCAAGCTGATCCTGACAGATAAAATTTTAAGAGATCCTATACGGCCAAAACAATCTTGAAAAAGAAAAGCCAACTTGAGTGCTCATTTTTTCTCATTTCAAATCTTACTACAAAGAACAGTGATAAAAACAGCATGACACTGGCATAAGGATACACATATTGATTAACCAAACTGAATTTCCAGTCCAGAAATCAACCCATATCTCTAATGGTCAATTAATTTTTGATAAGAGCTGAGATCATTAAATCCAACAAATGGTGTTAGACAACCAACTACCCACATGCAAGGGAATAAAATTGCACCCTCAGCTCACACCACATAGAAAAATGAACTCAATGGTTCAAAGATCTAAATATAAGATGTAAAAATATTAAATCTTGAAGAAATCATAGGGAGAAATCATCATGACCCTGGATTCAGCAATGGTTCTCAGAGCTGACACCAAAAGCACAAACAACTGAAGAAAACTTCCTCAGATTAAGAGCTTTTGTGCATCAAGATATTATCAAGTAATTGAAAAGACAATCCAGCCGGGCTCAGTGGCTCAGCCTGTAATCCCGCACCTTGGGAGGCTGAGGTGAGTGGATTGCCTAAACCCATGGGTTCGAGACCCGCCTGGGCTAATCAAAAAATTAGCCGGGTATGGTAGCGTGCGCCTGTAGTTCCAGCTATTTGGAAGGCGGAGGCAGAAGGATCGCCAGAGCCCAGCAGGTCGAGGCTGCAGTGGCTGGGAGCGGCCACTGCACTCTGGTCTGGGTGACAGAGTGAGACTCCAACTCAAAAAAAAAAAAAAAAAAGAAAAGAAAAGACAAACCAGAGTATGGAAGAAAATATTTCCACATGATATAATCTGATCAGTGTCTGTTATCCAAAATATATAAGCAACTTATGACTCAACAACAAAAGACAAACAACCCAATTATAAAATGGAAAAAGAACTTGAACACATACTTTGCTAAAAAGACATACAAATGGCCAAAAGCATGAGAAAAGATAATACCATTATCATAATGGACATGCAAATTGAAACCACAATGAGACACTCCTTCATATACACTAAAAAGGCCAAAAAAGATCAAACAACAATTGCTGCAAAGGATGCAGAGAAATTACAACCCTTAAACATTCTCTGTGGAATATAAAATGGTACAACTTATGTGTGCTATTGTTTATAACTGTCTCAAAAACTTAAAAATAGAATTACCATATGAATCAACAGTTTCATTCCTAGGTGTATATAGCAGGTCCTTGAATAATGTCATTTCACTACATTGACTCCACATAGACAGTGCCAAGGCCACCATCTACATGGAGTTGCAGGTTCTCCCCATGTCTGCATGGGTTTTCTCTGGGTACTCTGGTTTCCTCACACATCCCAAAGATGTGCACAATAAGTGAATGTGCATGTCTACATTGTCCCCACCTGAGTTATTGTGGGTGTGTGTGAGTGTGAATGGTGTCCTACCTTGCACCCTGAGCTGCTCGAATACACTCGGAACACCCATGACTTTGAACTGGAATAATTGAGTAAATAATAATGTAACTTGTTTGTATTACTCCTTCTTAAATGGATGTACAGCTCACATTAATTTCAATGTTTAATAGCAGAAATTTTTTGGTCTTTATTTAGAGGTTTGATGGGTGATGTTTCTTTGCCCAGAAATAATGTCCTAGGAATTTAATTTTTGTTTATATCAATTAACCTATGGTAAAAGTTCTTTCTTTTCTTTTTTCTTTTTTTTGGAACTAAGAAAGGTAGACTTCTAAATGAGACACATGTCAGAAGGGCACAACAGGCAGGACAACAGCAAGAGCATCTGCTGTCTGCAGCCAAATTTCTTTTACTATATATCATTTCACTTTCAGTAGCAGAGTTCAAAATCTATCAATGACACTTACTGAGGAATTGAAAACAGGTGGTCAACCAAAAAATTCTACATAAGTACACATAGTACCATTATTCACAAAAGTTGGAAACAACCCATATGTCCATCAAGAGATGAATGGATAAGCAAAATGTGATACATCATAAACTGAAATATTATTCATCCATAAATAAGAAAGAGGAAAGTAAAATGGTGCAGCCACTGTGTAAAACAACAAGGCCATTAATCTGTATAAATTAAACATGGGGTTAATATATGACCTAGTGACTTATCTTCTGAGTATCTACCCAAAGGAACTGAAAATAGTTACTCAAATAGATATTTGCACACCGATATTCACAGCAGCATTATTCACAAAAGCCAAAATGTTAAAGCAACACAAGTGTCCATCAATGAATGAATAGGTAAACACAGTGCAGGCCATCCCTACAATGCCATAGTATTCGGTCTTAAAAACAAAGGAAATACTGACACATGCTCCAACATGAGTGAACCTTAAGCATATGCTAAGTGGAAGGAGCCAAGTACAAGAGGACAAATATAACCACTTATATGAGGTGCTTTGAGTAGTTAAATACATAGGATATAAAAATAGAATGGTGGTTTCCTGGGGCTCAGGGAAGAGCAGAACAGGAAGTTAGTGTTTAATGAGTTCAGTCTTTCTGCTGATGAAGATGGAAAACATTCAGGAGATGGATGGTGGCAGAGGCTACATAGCAATAAGGATGTAGTTAATAACCCAGAACAGGATACTTGACATTTGCTTAAGTAGTGCACATTATGTTATATATATTTAATCACAAAGAAAAACATGAAAAAACAATATATGCTACAACATGCATTGTCCTTGAAAAAGACATGCTTGCTGAAAGAAGTCAGACACAAAAGGGCACATGCAGTGTGAGTCCATTTATATGGAATATCCAGAACAGGCAAATCCATAGAGACAGCAAGCAGATCAGTGGGTGCCAAGGATGGGGGATAAATGAGGAGAACCTTCTGAATCGGCACTGAGTTTCCTTTGGAGGTCATGAAAATGCTCTGGAACTAGACAGCTGGCAGCACAACATGTCAGTGTACCACATTCCACCAGATTGTATACTTACAAGTGGGCAAAATGATCACATTTTTTTCAAGTATATTTACCTGAAAAATACTCAGCTGTTGTGTTATTTTTTATTCCCTATGCACAGGACTTCTTCCTCAAAGAATATGCAGCAAAGTTACAGCTTTCATAAGCCCTGGTAACTTCACTAACATTTGAAGCCAAGACCCACATTTATAGCAGAAATAGTTTTCTATTATACAGTAGGGACTTCCATAATTGGACAGCAAAGTTAGAAATGTAGACTTGGAATTGGTCTCAGAGATAATCACCAAACGTGAAATGGGTTTTAGTCTCTAATGCTCTCCCCTCAAAAAATACACGCATACTATGGCCTTTGTGTTTTTAGGTTTGCATAAGTCATCTGAATTATAAACCATCTCAGAACGTTTACTTGCACCCCTGAGTTGAAGACAGAGTATATAATGCTAGAAGAGGCCATGACCCAAGTCCATAACCAAAGATCATTGAGAGACTGCAGGAGTTAGCTGGGCTCTGAACTAAGACATCGGTGAGTTCCCCTCACATTCAGAGTATGACTAGGGCCTCTTGATTTCAAGTTTTGAGATGTGTCTGGCACTTTAATTAGCACTTACATCTTCTCATGGGAATATATGCATGAGCATTTTTAGTACATAGCTTTAGTTTGCCAAGTGTTCAATATATCATCTTTTCTGAGAGTCACATAATTTTGTGTTGTACGATTATTCCTGTCTGGCTCCATCTGAGGAGCAGAAGGTTAGCAGTATTTCCAGGGAGCAGACTTCCTTGGATGAGAAAAGATGCCACTTGGCAGGATATGACATTCTGAAATATGAAGACTTTCCTGCCGGGCTGGAAATTGTGACAGTGGCAGTTTGTCCTTCAGTCTCCATGGGTCAAGAATTTGCCATCCAGCAGGGGGCGACAAAGGAGACCATTGGGTTCACAGGGCACATGGATGTATATCTACCCCAAGCTTCATACCAGCCCTCCAACATACCCCTCACTGCATTTCAATACTTAAGTATTAATAACTCATCTCTTTAAATCTCCAAGCTTTCTTTACTAATTGTCTACTGTATAAACAAAGGGGTTTTCTTCTTTACTAATTACTCCAAACATGAACTTTGGTTCTACCTAATTACAGTTTCTTTGATTTATAAATTGTCACAAGTAATTTAACAAATAATGAATTTTTTGTCTTTAGAAAAGTCATGTTATTAACTCTTCTACTGTTAGATATCACACTTCTGTGACTTTAAATATTTAGCTGGATAAAGTCTTAGAAAATTTGATAAGGGTGGGTATTGGGTAGACAAGCTAAGGGAATGTGCATAAAATCTCCCAGACACCCAAGAGCCTGCCATGTCCCCATAAGTGAGAGCAGACTTGACTGCAGACAATTGGGTGGATGGGAGAGGGAAGCAGGCAGGAGCATGCAGGGTGTGGAAGCTGTGGTCAGCCCGGTGGCCCCTCATTCTAAGGCCAGTGGGAAACCACAGGTAAAATGAAATAAGGAGAGTGACAGATGAGACTCAGGTTTTGTAAAAGAGTATCTTGCCACTAATAAGTTGAGATAGCCAGTGGTGGATAGCTGGATCTGTGTTCCTCCTGGTGGATGCACTGAGCAGAGCTCAGTATCAGGCCAGAGTTCCTGCCAGGAATGCCCAGAATCTGAATCTGCTCAGGAGGAAACACAGGCAGACCCAGCTTGGAGTCATCTCTGCCCTTTACATCTGCCAAGGCTGTGAAACTGAGAGACAGTCTCAAAAAAAGATACAGAGAAAGAAAACGGGATCCTAAGGGGAAACCTGGAGAAAGGATGGAGAGTACATCGTGCTGCTGTCACGTCTCCTATAAGGATGGAATTACTGGAAAGTATCTGACTTTTACACAAAACCACATCAACACCATGTCAGTAAAGCAGAGATGACATCAACCTTTGTTCTAGAGGCTGAGCTGGACCCGGATCCAGGTCAGCAGAAGCTGTGACACCAGGTGTCCAGTAAAAGTCTGAATGTCATGTTCCTGTTACAAGGCCACTGTGTGGACATTACATCAGTGGACATCACATCAGAGCACAAGGGGGTGGACATTATGTCTGTGAACATCGTAGTGGACATTACATGTGAGTGGACATTACATCAGTGGACATTACATCAGTGGACATTGTAGTGAACATGTAAGTGGACATTATATCAGTAGATATCACGTCGATGAACATCACATCAGTGGACATCTCATCACTGGACATTACATTAGTGGACACTACATTAGTGGATATTACATCAGTGGTCACCATGTCTGGACATGGAGAAGGACCTCAGGTGCAGATGAAACAGTGGATTTTGTTTCCAGTTTGTCACACGAGCTTGCCCCTTCCCAGTCTCTACTGACGCCCTGCAGTCAGGGCTGTGAACAGGGGCTTTGACTCATTGTGGACACAGCCTCTAGTCAAAAAGTGAGGCGGGGCCCCTGGGTCTGCACTGAGGGGGAAGCTCCAATCCTGGTGGTGGGCCTGTGTGCTTTGTGGTCAGAAAGTCAGGCTGGCCCCTGCAGGACCTCCAGTTCCCACATGGCTGAGCAAGTGAATTCACTAGTATTAAGGAGAAACACCTGCATACTTTCTACCTGAGGGCTTAACTGGAAGCTGTTTTCTAATTACCTTAGGAGGCCAAATCTAGGTCAAACGTGAAAAGGTGACAGAGAATGAAGATAGGCTCCAGCCTCGATGAAGGTTTAAATACTCATGCCCTGTTACTGCAACTTAAGGCTCTAGATCATTTCACTCCTGGAATTAATTTAGTGAAGTCCACAGTATTTAAGAATACAAATTGCATTGTTTCGGGGATTGGAATATGTCAAATACCAACAATGCTGCTAAGTCAATTTGTACAAAACTACAAAGAAAAAGTCCTTTTCCCTATGGAAGCTATGAGGAGAGAACACAGTCCCCTATGGAAACATGGTTTGTGAACTCAGGGCTAGAGTTTTAGGATTATTTCACGGGGGTCACAAAAGGAAGCACTTTTAGCAACAAGCAAGTTAAAACATAGTTTTCACCTCCTGTCTCAGAGGCATGTTGCCCAGTGGTAATCAGTTCATTCATTGGAGAGTGTCAAAGTTGCCTACAAACCTCCATTGATGCTAAACTGCTAAAGATTTCCACACTATCTGTATAGTCACTCTAGGTAAGAGCTTGGCAAAGAAGATAACGGAATTTTTAAGGCATAGTGAGAAAAAGCAACATAAAATAAATCTGTTATTCTTTCATTTACCACCACCAAGTGGTAGATTGATTCACTCATTCAAACAACTTACAGTATAATCTACTATGTCTCACACCACACTCTTTTTCCAATTATTTGTTTATGTACCTATTTATGTATTAGTAAGTAAAACACTTTCACAAAGAAAGGAGATTGCCAAATTGCCTTTGAAGAACGCCAAAAGAAAACCTTAGATATTCCCAGTGACATTAAAAAGAAAACACAAAAGTGCATGTTGGAAGATACTTGGCATAATAAATAATGGAATGTTGTGTGAACATTTGTTTCAGTTCAGAGAACAAAGCATGGTGGGACACCACCAAAGTCAAAAACTTGCTCTGGATTTCCCTTGCCAGAAAAGAGCATCACTGGGCAATAGAGATCATTAGTTATAAGGAGGAACACCTGAATGCTACGTAGTTCTGGGCTTAATTGGAGGTTGTGTTTTTATTATCTCAAAGGGTTGAATCTATGCCAGAGGTGAAAAAGTCAGAAGCAATGAAAATAGGCTTAAGGTGCCATGAGGGTTTATAAACTCACAGCTTTTATTCTAGCTGCAGTGTAACACTCTAGATTATTTCACTCCTGGAATTAATTTAGGCCAGTCCGTAGTATTTAAGACTACACATTGCATTGTTTCTGGGATTTAAATATGTTAAACAAAAACAATGCTGCTAAGTTCTTTTTTTAAATTGCAAAGACAATGTCCTCCCCATGGAAGCCATAAGGAGAGAACACAGTCCCTAATGGAAACGTGGTCTGTATCCTAGGAGCTAGAGTGTTATGATTATTTCATGGGGATCCCTAAAGGAAACACTTTAGCAAGAGGCAAGTTAAAACGTACATTTTCTCTTCTTATCCCAGAGACCTGTTGCCCAGTGGTAATCAGTGCATTCATCAGAGAGTGGCAAAGTCACCAACAAACCTACTTTGATGCTAACCTGCAAAAGACTTCCACATTATCTGTGTAGCTTCTCTGTAGGTAAGACTTTGGCAAAGCAGATATCAGGATTCATTTAAAGCACAGTAAGAAAAAAATAAACTAACAAAGTTTTTCCTTTTTTGCCATGGGCAGGTGGCAGATGGATCCACCCATTCAGTTTGCAGTATAACCTACTGAATCTAACACCACACGTTTATTTATTTCTTTATAAGTAAGTAAATCAATTTCTCAAAGAAAGAAGATTGTCAAATTGTCTTTGAAGGAAGCTGAAAGAAAACCTTAGGTGTTACCAGTGAAGTTAAAAAGAAAACACAAACCTGCATATTGGAAGTCTCCTGGCATAAAACAAAACAGAAAGTGGTGTGTTCCTTTCTGTCAGTTCAGAGAACAAATCTTGGTGGGACTCCAACAATGCTGAAAACTGCTTTGGAGGTCCCTTGCCAGAAGAGTGCTTTGCTAGCCAATAGAGATCATTAGACCTAAAGAGAAACACCTCCTTGCTACCTACTTCAGAGGACTGAATATAGGTCAGAGTTGAAAAAGTCAGAAGAAATAAAGATAGGTTGAAGGCTCCATGAAGAAGTGAAAACTCATGCCCTTTACTCTAACTGCAGTTTAAGGCTCTAGATTATTTCACTCATGTAATTAATTTAGGGAGGCCCAGAGTATATAAGACTACATATTGGATTGTCTCAGGGACTGAAATACGTGAAACCCCCGACAAAGTCACTGGTCAATTTTTGTAAAAGTGCAAAGTGAAGGTCCTTCTCCTTATGGAAGCTATGAGCTCTGTTGCCCAAGCTCGTCTTGCACTTTTGGGCTCCAGTAATCCTTCTACCTTGGCTTCCCAAAGTGCAGGGATTACAGGCATGAGCCACTGTGCTCAGCCCACATGTAGAAATTTCACACATTGCTTTAAACAAAATATGTCAGGGCGATAAAAGAAAATATTTAAATGTTGTCAGAGCAAACCGTTAAAAAAAGGAAAAGATAGATTTGGAAAAGAAACAAATAGACATTTTAGAACTATACAAATATAGTAACTTAAGTTAAAAACTTAGTGGATAGCCAGAATTGGTGGCATGTACTTCTAACCCCAGCTACTCAGGATGCAGAAACATAAGGATAACTTGAGCCCAGGAGTTTAAGACCAACCAGGGCAACATAGTGAGGCACTGGTGTAAAGAAAAGCAAAAACCCAGAAAACTTAGTGGATAAATTTAACAACAGATTTGACATATTTGTAAAGAAAATTAATGAACTGTAAGTTAAGTTAGAAGGAAATATCTGGAATGAAGCACTGAGATGCATTGTTATAGAAATCATAAAAGAAAGTAAAAGACATAGATTACACATGAAAAAACATAACTTGGAGTAATAGAAGCAGAGGGAAATTACATATGTAAAAGAAGTAATATTTAAACAATACATAAATCCATGGATTCTAGAAGCCCTAGAGATTGCAAGGAGGATAAATAAAAAGAAATATACACGTAATAAAACTGTAAAAAACTAAGGAAAATAAGAAAGTCTTAAAAGCAGCAACTGGGAAAAAGTTAAATTCAGAAAGTAACAATTAGACTTCTCAGCAGAAACAATAGAATCCAATAACTGCAAATGTAGAATTCTGTTACATTCAGAAAAAATAGTTTTCAGGTGAAGATGAAATGAGGGAATTAATGAACAATATACCCACAGAAGGAAAAACAGAACAAATGAAATGCAGACGAATGATCTCAGGTGGAAGACTAGAGATGCAGGAAGGAGAAAAAAGCAACAAAATATGTGTCTAAGTCGAGATGAATACTGACTATACAAAACAAAATGTCATGTGTGGTGTGGCTTAACAAATATATAAAACATGGGCAACCCCCTTGGGTCCCCTCCATGCCCAGCTAACTTGTTTGATTTATTGTAGAGTTGAGGTCTCGCCAAGTTGCCCAGGCTGGTCTTGAACCCCTGGGCTCAGCAATCCTTTCACCTCTGCCTCCCCAAGTGCTGGGATTACAGGCGTGAGCCATCACACCTGGCCTTTTTTGTTTTGATTCATTTTATTGTATTTTAAAGATGTGGGGTACATTCAGGATTAGGTAGATTTTGCAGCATCTTGGATTTAGAGTCTGTAATACTCAGTGATCTATCACAGAAACAAAAACACCAAATACCACATGTTCTCACTCATAAGCAGACCCTGAACATTTATCATAATACTATAAGAAATGGCTTGGCAGTAGCAGGAAACTGCCAGAGGAGGGGGGTGGGCACATAAGGGTATCTGATCTCAAACCAGAAGCGGGGATGAAAGGGAGGCCCAAACTTTACCTGTACAATGACCACTTATCTACCTAATCCTGACTTGTACCCCACATCTTCAGCATTTCTAAAAGGTGTCAGCTTCTTGGAGAACACATCTTTGCAAGTCATAGTTTTTTTCAGAATATAAAGCAATAGCCCGAACACCAAACCTTTAAACATAAAGGGCACGTGTGTAGAGACTTCATTTTCTCTTCATGTCAAGTATGCTTAGAAGCCCTACAGATTGCAAGGAGGAGAAATAGTTAATGTGAATCTAGTTGCTTGTGAGGTAGTAATCATAGTACTAAGCCCCATTTAGTTTGAGCACTGCATGCTTACCTCTGCGTGGATTTGACAGCGCTCTCACTTCCTTATCTCAGTAGCTCTGGAAGGCTTTGCTCGGGGTTACAGAACTTGCTGGGGCAGAGCAGGGATTTACCCCAAGTCTAAAACTCTAGAGCCCCAGCATTTAAGGATCTGCTACACTAATTCTCCAGCTTTATTCATTATGCTTAAGGCTTTTTCTCGGGTGACTTTCCTTTGCTTTAGAAGATGATTCTTTTTTATGCCACCACTGTTTGAAAGTGTATGTCAAGTGCTCAGCCCTACATTTGGCCTTTGAAAGGGAGAAACAAAGTCATAGTGTAATGTAGATGATGGAATTGGGAGGATCATAGTCTCAACTATCCCCTTTTCTCTCATCTAGGTGGGACTGCAGCAAAATTAAAAATAAAGCACAGACAACAGAATTCTTCATTGAGAGAGTTTAACATGTGTCTCTAACACTGCTTATACTTGCTCTGTTATTCTTGAAGTCGTCAAAAGCATGTTTTCATTATTCTAGAGCTAGGTGCTCTCCTGGATGCCAACTTTCAGACATGAGAAGATGAAAGGCAAAACTAGATTTATGTATTTCAATAATTTGCTCTTTAATTTTTCCCCCACTCTTAGCTTCAGGCAACCACCAAGAAAGGTATCAGTCGACTGAATAAACAGATGAGAAAGTTCACAGGTATCAGCGAAAAAAGCAGATCTGCACACACAGTGAAAATCAGCATTGAGGGGAATAAAAATGCCATTGTGACCTTACCTGGGATGTGTCCCCATCTCTACTCTAAGAAATGCACAGTGGACTCTGGAGAAAGATTTTTTTTTTTTTTTAATTCCGTGTGTCGGTAAATGGTTCAGCTTATATCAAATGTTGTCACAGGACTCGTATTTCTCTCAGTTACACATTTAAAACCATTTGTTGCGTACTTTGTACAGAGACAAGTCATAATTCTATAAACTTTACAGAATAAAATTTCATTCTGGTCTCAGGGGCTGTCTCTTTATTGTCTTAGAGGATACATTCATAATAGGGACAAAAATTGATTTCTGATGGGTGGAGAAGTCTTGAGATATTACAGTGGCTTGTGACCTTTCAAAGGTCAATCCTACCTGACTATGGTATAGTGAGTAATTTGCCCTTGTCCCTGGTTCCTGACAAGAAATGTCTAAAACCCTTGGGGTTTCATCTTTGTTATGCTAATGAGGCAACTCATTAGGGGACCACTAGATAGTTTTAGAATGGAGGCTAGTCACCGGAAAGGCCTTACCACATAATTAGGGAATTGGGACTTTGAGTCAGCAGGACCTGGGAGACTGAGATCCAATCATGTGACCTATTTAATTTAATCAGTCGTGCTTGCATAATGAGACCTCAATTGAAGGCTCTGGACGCCAAAGCCCAGTGGAGCGTCCTGGTTGGGGAGTGCGTTGATGTCGCTGGAGGGCTAGGAGCCCTGACTCTATGGGCAAAGGGAAACAGGCTCTGCATTCCTTCCCAGACCTTCCCCTGTGTATCCCTCCCTTTGGCTGGTCCTCCTAATTTGCATTCTATGTAATAAAACTAATCATAAGTATAGTGCTTTATAGGAAAGTAGAGTGCTTTACTGAGTTCTGTGAGTCTTTTAGCAACTTCTTGAACCTGAGAGGTTTGTGGGAACCCAGATTGTAGTCAGTCAGAAGTAGCAGTGGCCTGGGAAACTCATTTGTGGCTGGCATCTGAAGCATGGGCAATCCTGCAGATGACCAAGCCTTTAAGCCTGTGGAGTCTGACACTAACTCTGGGTGCTTCAGAATTGAGCTGCAGTACCCCAGTTGGGGCTGAAAGGAAATAACCAACAAAACCTTATGTTTTAATGTGTTTCTTTTGCTAGGGGATAATTACTTAATCTTAATTTAAATTTTTCTTGGGGTAGAGGGTTATAGTGGAAAAAAGATCAAGAAATACTGTTTTAGAGGAAATACGAATGTGACTGAAAATCACTATACCAATTGCCTAGGGTAGTTGGACAATTAGGAGAGAAAAGAATTACAGTTTGTGGTCATGTTTCTTTTTGCTCTATTTTTGTGATGCTCTTGTTATAGTAGTCACTACAGACTTAATTGGGAGAGATCTTTGATAGATCAAAATAAATAAGCTCAAGAAAATGTTATCACTAAATTATTTTAATTATAGAAATTCTACTCTGATACAAATTGGCACTTTGACTTTCAAAAACAAATAAGACTGTCATTGACTGTAAAGGCTAAACAGCTAAAATAACATGAAGTTTATGCGCTAAAACACTACTCATAAGGACCTCTCAAGCTTAAAGTCAGGAGTTTGAGACCAGCCTGGGCAATATAGCGAGAACTCGTTTCTACAAAAAAAAAAAATTAGCTGGATATGATGGCATGCATTATGGTCCAGCTACTCAGGAGTCTAGGGCAGGAGGCTCACTTGAGCCCAGGAGTTCAAGGCTGTGGTGAGTCATAATCCTGCCACTGCACTCCAGCCTGGGCAAAGGAGTGAAACCCTGTCTCAAAAAAAAAAAAAAAAAAAAAAAAAGAGGAAGCACAAATAGGATAAGTACTTTGTAAAAAGCATGTACATAAATGCATTAGAAGGCAATAGCAAACCACTAGATGGAGACAAAAACCCAAACTTTTCTGCAATGTTTTATATAAAAACACTGGAAAATGAAAAAGCACAGCCAGCTAGTGATGGCTTCCAGATGTTGATCATTTTTAAAGGTAAGAAGTTAGTTTTTAATATTTTAAAGTTATACCACTTGAAATTTAATGGAGTCATCTCCAATTAACTGAAAAGTTCACTTTTATAGGGTAAAACTGATATTGCCAGATAATACAGTGAAAACCATACCTGGAGAATTTTTAATGATGAGAGACCCCCTGTACCGCTTTTGAAAAAAAAAAATTACTAGTTTCCGTATGAATGATGCTTAGTACATGGTTTATTTAGGGCACCTCAAACCTGACTGACCAGAAAAACTTTTTTTTTTTTTTTGAGTTGGAGTCTCACTCTGTCACCCAGACTGGAGTGCAGTGGCCGCTCCTGGCCACTGCAACCTCGACCTGCTGGACTCCGGCAATCCTTCCGCCTCAGCCTTCCAAGTAGCTGTAACTACAGGCGTGTGCTACCATGCCCGACTAATTTTTGATTTGTAGAGATGTGGTCTCATCAAATTGCCCAGGAAGGTCTCGAGCCCGCAGGTTCAGGCAATCCACTCACCTCAGCCTCCCAAAGCGCTGGGATTACAGGCTGAGCCACCGAGCCCAGCTAAAACTTCTTTTTAAAATTGAAAATATTTTCAATTTATAATAGTTGCTAACATAGTATAATAAAGTCCTATAAACTCACTAATATTTACCAAGTGTTAGCATGTTGTCACATTCATTTTATTATCTTATATGTGCATAATGTTGGATTTCTTGTTGTTGAGTTGTGGGAGGTCTTTGTATATTCTGATGTTAATGCTTTATCAGATACATGATTTGCAAATATTTTGTCTCATTCTGTAGGTTGTCTTTTCACTGTTGATTCTGCACTTTATGCACAAATGATTTTAATTTTGATTTAGTCATTTGCAGATCCACATGAGAGTAGCTTGCTGACAGTTTGCCTCTCAAGTCTCATACACTTAGGTATATTTCTCCCAAGAACACGGACTTTAGTTTGTCCCAGGATTGGTGATATTAACCTTGACCACTTGGATAGGGTGATACAGAGTCGCTTATTTAACGTAAGATTCACCATGGTAACTATCTTTAAGTGTACTTACTGTTCAGTAGCATTGAGCACATCCACGCTGTTGTACAATTGTCACCGTCCATCTCCTGAAGTCTTTTTATGTTGTAAAACTAACTCTACCCATTAAACGACTTGCATTCTTCCTCCCCCAGCTCTTGGCAACCATCATTTTACTTTCATCTCCATGATTTTGACTATTCTAACTATTGTATATAAATGGAGCAATGCAGTATTTGTCCTTTTTTGATTGGCTTATTTCCATTAATATAATGTCCTCATTGTTCATCCATGTTGTAATATATGTCAGAATTTTTTTCCATTTTAATGTTAAATAATGCTCCATTGTGTATATATACCACATTTTGTCTACCCATTCATCTATCAATGGATTTGGGTTACCTCCACCTTTGGCTATTGTGAATAGTGCTGCTATGATCATGGGTGTACAAATATTTGTTCAAGACCCCTTTGCCAATTATTTTGCATATATACCTAGAAATGGAATTGCTGGGTCACATGGTAATTCTATTTTTAATTTTTTGAGAAAGTGCCATATTCACATAATATTTCTTAGGGGCTGCATCAACAGCACACAAGGATTCAAACGTCTCTATATGCATGCTAACACTTGCTACTTTATGGCTTTGTTTGGTTTTTCAAATAGTAGCCATCCTAATGGATATGAGGTGGCATCTCATTGTGGTTTTAATTGGCATTTCCCTAATTGTGAATGATGTTGAACATCTTTTAATGTTCCTATTGATCTTTTGTATATCTTTCTTGGAGAAATGTTTACTCAAGTCTTTTGCCCATTTTTAAAATTGGGTTGGTACTTTTGCTGTTGAGTTGTGTATTCTGGTGTTAACACTTTATCAGATCTATGATTTGCAAAGATTTTCTTTCATTCTGTATGCTACCTGTTCAGTCTGTTGATTGTGTACGTTGATGCACAATTATTATTATTTATTTATTTATTTTTTGAGTTGGAGTCTCACTCTGTCGCCCAGACTGGAGTGCAGTGACCGCTCCCGGCCACCGCAGCCTCGGCCTGCTGGGCTCTGGCGATCCCTCCGCCTCAGCCTTCCAAGTAGCTGGAACTACAGGCGCGCGTTACCACACCTGGCTAATTTTTTGATTTATTGTAGAGATGAGGTCTCGCCAAGTTGCCCAGGTGGGTCTCGAACCTGTGGGCTCAGGCATTCCACTCACCTCAGCCTCCCAAGGTACGGGATTACAGACTGAGCCACCGAGCCCAGCTGCACAGATTATTTTAATTTTAGTCCAATTTATTTTTATTTTTATTTATTTATTTATTTTTTGAGTTGGAGTCTCACTCTGTCGCCCAGACTGGAGTGCAGTGGCCGCTCCCGGCCACTGCAGCCTCGACCTGCTGGGCTCCGACGATCCTCCGCCTCAGCCTTCCAAGTAGCTGGAATTACAGGCATGCGCTACCACGCCCGGCTAATTTTTTGATTTATTGTAGAGATGAGGTCTCGCTTGCCCAGGCGGGTCTCGAACCCGCGGGCTCAGGCAATCCACTCACCTCAGCCTCCCAAAGGCG
>CAUYQG010042950.1:0-31957 GCA_963574415.1 Tarsius wallacei | reverse complement strand
CCGCGGGTTCGAGACCCGCCTGGGCAACTTGGTGAGACCTCATCTCTACAATAAATCAAAAATTAGCTGGGCATGGTAGCGCGCGCCTGTAGTTCCAGCTACCTGGAAGGCTGAGGCGGAAGGATTGCCTGAGCCCAACAGGTCGAGGCTGCGGTTGCCGGGAGTAGCCACTACACTCCAGTCTGGGTGAGAGTGAGACTCCAACTCAAAAAACCCCCCCAAAAAACCAAAAAAAAAAAAAATAAGCTTGAGGTAATTTGTCACAGCAGTAATTGGAAGCTAATACAGTGACTTTATGTTATAAGATGCTTACTAGATACAATAAGGGTTGTTACGTCAATGATATTTGGGGAAAGAGGACATTCTTCCATTGACTTAGCGCTTCCATGTAAGGGCATCACTTAGTGTTAACACGCTTGGCCTTACTTCCCCTGAAGGAATACAGAGAATTATCTGACTGATAAATGTGAGAGCAGTGACTGGTGTATTTTGCATATCGGTTCCCTCTTTCTCTATGGATCTGTCTGCAGATAGCTTGTTGAAGTTTAGAGGCAAAAGGCTTGTGCTCTTCTCTCAGGAAAAACATAACTATTCCTAGAACCAAGATTGTGAAAAACTCTTTTCTATAGTTTTTTTTGTAAAGGGAACACTTACTTTTTTGAGTAAGGGGTCTCACTCTGTCATCCAGACTGGAGTGCAAGAGCACAATCACGGCTCACTGCAGCTTCAAACCCCTGGGCTCAAGTGATCCTTCTGTCTCAGCCTCCTAAGTAGCTAGAACTATAGACGTGTGCCACCATGCTCAGCTAATTTTTTGATTTTTTTGTAGAGAGGAAGTCTCATTATATTGCCCAGGTTGGTCTCGAACTCCTGAGTTCAGGCAATTCTCTCACCTCAGTCTCCCAAAGTGCTGGAATTATAGGTGTGAGCCATTGTGCCCAGCTGGGAACATTTATATAATGTAGTGAACAGCATTCTAAACATCATCTTGACTAAATATGGGTATACACTTTACAAGCTATTTCTTACAATAGCTCAGTTTAAGAAAACAGTAAAATAAAATATACTTCTTTACACTGAATAACTATTTATTGAGTATCTACTCTGGGCTGGTTGTAGGCTGGGTTCTAGGACACATGGGTAAGCAAAACAGACTTGTTCTTGTCTTCAAGAAGCTTATAGTTTGAAGGGGGAGTCAGATATTGTACAAATAACCCTTTCCTAGGAAAATATAAAACTAAGCACTAAGAGATTGTAAAATGTAAAACAGGAGGCTCACCTGAGATTAGGGGTCAGGGACAACTTCTTTGAGGATGTGCCATTGAAGCTGAGCCCTGAGCAATAAGTAGAGTGGACAAGGCAATGAGTGTTTGTGTGTGGATGGGAAGAAGTCAGGTGTGTGTGTAGAACATTCTGGGCAGAGGGAGAAACACATACAGAGACCCTGAGATGGGAGGAAGAGAAAGGTCAGTGTGGCTGGAATGATGGTCACTGTGGGGGAATGAGCAGCTGATGGCCTGGAGAGCTTGTGTGTTTTATAACCTGGGAGCTGATTGCAGCGGTCCAGGGAAAAGATGATGGTGGCATAGACCAGGTGGTGGCAGTAGAGATGTGGGAGATGTGTCTACGGTGGGCAAAAGCATGCACTGAGAGGTGGCTTGCTGTTATGTGGAGAATATTTTTATTTCTGAATTTGATTTAATTCCAGGTCAACTTTAACTGATTGGCTATAGCATTTCAATTAGTTGCTTGTACAAATCGGGCACGTTTCCTAGGACACACATCTTCCTCTCTAACATGGCTCTACTTAGAGCAGTGGTTCTTAACCTTGGCTGTACTCTGGACAAAGGAATCTGTTGAGACCTAGGCACTGACATTTTGAGTTTGAGACCTAGGTATTGATATTTGCTAAAGCATCCCAAATGGCTAAAGTTGAGAACCACTGACTTAGAGCATTAGATTGATGATGAGGTATAACATGTGAGGTCAGAATTAAATCCAGCATTCAAGGTGGAAAATAAGGAGGAGAAGGAATATTTCTGCTGACATGAGGTTCGAATGGGACTATTTTCAGTTTTCTCTAACCAGCTCTACATAGGGAAAATTAAGTTATGATTAACTGAAAAAGTTGACATCCTTGCAAACACTTTAATTTTCAGCAGCTCTAGTCAGATTTACCTGAAATCCTGAACTTTAGAAATAAAGGTGAATTCTTAGGCACTGCATAAGTCCAAGTGAAGGCTAATTGGACATGAAAGTTTTCACCTCTAAATCATTTGCCAGAGGCCAGCAGTGTGGAGCATATGGTGGCTGCTCAGTGGTGGTTTTGAACAGAACGTGGCCGGCATCCTGTTGCTATGGGATGATTCCCAGGACTACACACTTGTTAGCCTTCATCTATCAGAAATGACTCATGGATGTGCTAAGTGGGTGAGTTCCCATCATCCTGCCAACTCTTTAGAAGCTTTTAGCTCTGTAGAGATAGGTACTTTAGTGAACATATTTCATTTATTCCAGTATCAATTCCATGCCTTCTTCTCCTTCGTAAAAGTGCTCCGAGCTTCTCAGACATACGCAGCAGACTCTGACTAGTTGCAAGGGTGAACTCTGATTAGTTTAAACCTGTACTATATCCCATGTCTTTGATGACGTTGATTGGTTAAGTGTTGGCATGTGACCCAAGTGAGACCAATTGGGATCAACAAGACAATCTGAGCTCTGGGGGAATGGGCCCACCTTCTGTCTGAATGGAAGTATATAAGTAAGGAGGTAGCACCAGGAGCTGCTGGTAGTCATCCGAGATATGACAAGAAATCTAGCTGAGAAAGGAGCCAACCCTGAGAAAGCAGGGCTAAAAAGTGGTGAAGTGAGTAATGTATAAAGCTTCATCTGAAGCTAGGACTAGCCTTGTAACTTGCAATAATATAGGAACTCTATCTCCTTGTTCACTCTGTGCCTCCAGCATGGCAATAAATGTTTGTTAAATAAATGAATGACTCTGGGCAACATAGCAAGACCCCATCTCTGAAAAAAAATTAGCCAGTCATAATGACACATACCTATAATCCTAGCTACTAAGGAGGCTGAAGTAGGAGGATCTTCCTTGAGCCTAGGAGTTTGAGGTTGCAGTGAGCTATGATCATGCCACTGTACCCCAGCCTGGGTGGCAGAGTGAGACACTAAAAAAAAAAAAAAGAAAAAAAAAGAAAGAAAGAAAAAGAAAAAGGAAAAAGAATAAATGGTAAACAGAAGAAAGAGCAAAATCAGGAAATATAAATCAGTACTGAGCTTATATAATTGCAGAAGAAAAGATCATTATATGAAGGGCCAAAATCCTCTCATTTTTCTGACTCTGAAATCTACTCAAAATAGCAAAATATGGAATTCTCTTCTGGATACCTTAGAATGACAAAGGGAGCCAAAATGGAAAAGAGCTGTAATAAATAATAAACCTGGCACTGTGATGGATGGGAGGGGGCAAATTCTTTTTCCATAAAACTAGTATTAAGGGAAGTCTGACTCAGATTTAAGGCATGAAAGTCAAGGAGTTCCCAAACCTTAAGTTTTATGTTACTTCCTTAGTGCTACAAATATTCTACTTTACTTCATCCCATTTACCTTGACTTAAATTATCAACATTTTGCCCACATTCCAATTTGTAGAATCACTGGATCATAAAGTAAAATGTGCATGTTTTGATATACTACTCAAGACTAACATACCTAGCCAAAGATTCATATCATAATTTATTAGTATAATACTTTATTGGAAGCTATATATTATGCAAGGAACCTATCTTATTTCATACATAACAAATAGGTGAGAAGAAGGCAAAATAAAAAAGTCCTACCAAAAGTCATGATGAGGCCTCTATCCTTGTTTTGCCCAAGGACACATTCAAATATAAGAAAGGGAAGATTCTAGAGGGGGAATAAGGATAGCTTGCAATTGCTAACAGAAGCTTATTTAGTCTCTTCCCGGAAAATTTACAATAAAATTTCATCATTTCTTCCTTTAAGATTACACTTTCTTGCTTTTTTTTTTTCCCATCTCACTAGAACACACAAGATTCTAGGGCTACAGGAAAGGGGGAAGTAGAAATAGGAGAATGGTGAAAAGAGGGGAGTGTCTACAAAGGGGAAAGGTTTTAACTTCAAATCTATGCTTTGAAAGCTCAGATCCCTTTGGTGAGTAGGTAATCACCAATGAGGATGCCGCTCTAAAATTGTACCCTTCCATGTTCACTGCTTAAAAGACTTGTTGAGGGTCTGAGGAGTCTACATAATCATAGCTCGGTGCCTACACTGAGCAAACCTGTGTACTATTTCAACACAGTTCTACCAACTTTTGTTTAGTTTTTGATCTGGCTACTCCATTCTTCACCCAAGATGAAGGCCAAGATTCCTATGTCTCCCAGAAGCCTCCCTGACTAGCTCCAGTTCCTTCTGATTCCAGACTTGCTTGCATCCCCTTCGAGTTCTGTCTTAAAACCTGTAAAATGGAGCTGGGCAGGAACTCAGGGAATCGTTAAAATGAATCGATAAACTAAAGCCGTATTTCCACTAAGGGTTGATTCTAAAGCTTTCTCTTATACACCTGTACCTGGGCTGTGATCTAGTATGTCATGCTGAATTTGGAGCTTGGGATATATTTATCTCCCCCTCCCCCACTTCTCAATGTCTAGGTTCCTAGACGAGCCCACAGTAGTACATAGTAAAACTGACTTCTTTTTTCTAAATTAAAATATATTTAAAATTTTAAATATATTTAGGAGACACATGCAGATTTCTCACAGGCATATACTGCGTAGTGGTGAAGTCTGGGCTTTTAGTGTACACATCATCCGAACAGTGAACACTGTACCCAGTAGGTAATTTTTCAGTTCTTACCCCCTGCCAGCCTCCCACCTTTTGTAGTCTCCAATGTCTATAATTCCACTCTGTATATCCATGTGTACCCATTGTTTAACTTCCACTTATAAATGAGGACATGCAGTATTCCACTTTCTGTTTCTGAGTTATTTCAGTTAGGATAATGACCTCCAAAAACTGACATCTTATAAATGTATATAAAAAAACAGAAGGTTTTCTTACTCCACATATGCTTACAGTAAAAAAAAAAAAAAAAAAGTTAAACATTTATCTTGATCTCTAGTGGTGAAAGAAAAGCAAGGTTCAAGAAATGAGAGGAGGGAGATATGGATAGTAACCGACATTCCCTGCATACTTAACACATAGCACTGTGCTAAGTGCACCATCTCCTCTAACTTCTTAATTTAACAGTAAAGGAAAAAAGAGCCTCAGGTTTTGCAATTTTTCTAAGAACACACCAGGAGTTAAGAATCAGAGCTGAGATTAGAATATAGGTTTGTCCAGTTTCAAGGCCCACACTTGACCTACTATGTGGTTCTATGGAGATTCTGAAGGAAACCTCTGGATACTTACAAGACTCTTGATGTCACTGGCTTACAAGTAAGCCCAGTTTCTCTAAACACCCAAGACTTTAACTTTTAATTTTTTTGTTGTTGTTGCAGGTTGTGCAGTTTAATTACATGTGAAATAGGAGAGAAAAAAAATTGCCTGAGACTACAAGAGAAATATTTCAAAGATGGAGGTGAAAGGCAGGGGATTAGAGATGAGGGATGAGTGGTAAGAATGTGAAGAGACGGAGGGAGGGAGAAAGTGAGCACAGAATAAGGTGATGGGAAACAGACATGGGGTTGTGCCCTGCCCTGGAGCCTGGCCCGGCTCCCTTGGTTGTTGCCAGGAGAGTGCTGGGGTGGAGGAAGGAAATCATGGGTGTCCTAAGCTGAACATCAGGAATCCTGCACTAGGAGGTTCCCTCTGGGTTTATGAAAAGGTCATCAATCATCTAATAATAACATTGGAGATGAAAAAAAAAAGGAAACCGATTCTCAAATATATTAAATAAATTGTCCAAGGTCATAGAAGTATTTACAAATTTAATTTCAACAAATAAAGGAATTTTCGGGTAAGCAAAGGCTTGGCTTTGGTGTCATTATACTTGTCTCTAATTGTGTCCACTCACACTTGGGTATTTGTGTGTACATGTGTGTGTCCACACATTCAGAAAGCAGCACAGTATTGAAAACAGCTTGTGTTTTAGAGTCAGAAAAACATGAATTAAAATACAGTGTCCAGGGTTTAGTGGCTGTGTGACCTTCTCTGCATATCAGTGCCCTTAACCATGAAAGTCACTGAATAACCAAAGAACAAACATTTTCTCATCTCCCCAATCACATCTTCAGAAATATTAAACCCAAAATAACTTCTGTCTCGTTCTAAAGAACTAAGGGACTAAGACAACTTCAACTCTTTCAGTGCTGTTGTTTCTGAGCATTGCTTTGCCTTACCTTTGAGTCATTACATGCAAACTCAGTAATGGAAAAAAAATTCAAGATTGGCTTCCTTCTTTAAAAAGAGTGCCAGAAAACACGACTGGCGACATCAATACACAGAGCATATTGTTTCAATTTTTTTTTTGGGCGGGGCCAGGCACAGTGGCTCACATCTATTATTCCAACACTTTGGGAGACCAGGAGGATCACTTGAGACCAAGAGTTTGAGACCAGACTGGGCAACATAGTGAAACCCCTCAACATAGCAAAAAGACTTAGTCAAGTACAGTAGCATTTGTCTGTACTGCCAGCTACTTGGGAGACTGAGGCAGGAGGATCTTTTGAGCCCATTGAGCCCAGAAATTTGAGGTTGCAGTGAGCTATGATTGCACCACTGCACTCCAGCCTGGATGGCAGAGCTAGACTCTGCCTTAAAAAAAAAACACTTTTATTTCAAGCATACAACAGTGGAACTATGATCTCTTTGTGAGCAAATGCTTACAAACTGAAGAGTCTGGGGCACTAAGTAAAATGCATAACTACCCATGGGAGGAGCTCCCTAGAAGATGTCCACAGGCACAGAGCCTTAGACCATTGGAGTCATCAAAAGAAAGGTGGAGTGATTTGAGCCCAGGCTTTGAATTCAAATGAACCTGAAATCTAATTCTGGTTCTCTGTGTAACGAGACAGAAGCACTTTGAGTTTAATATTTCTGAAGACATGATTGGGGAGATGAGAAAATGTTTGTTCTTTGGTTATTCAGTGACTTTCATGGTTAAGGGCACTGATATGCAGAGAAGCCACTAAACCCTGGACACTGTATTTTAATTCATGTTTTTCTACCTCTAAAACACATGCTGTTTTCAATACTGTGCTGCTTTCTGAATGTGTGGACACACACGTGTACACACAAATACCCATGTGTGATTGGACACAATCAGAGACAAGTATAATGACACCAAAGCCAAGCCTTTGCTTACCTGAAAATTCCTTTATTTGTTGAAAATAAATTTGTAAATAGTTCTATGGCCTTGGACAATTTATTTAATGTATTTGAGAATCAGTTTCCTTTTTTTTTTGAAATTGGGATCTTAATACTTTTGTGTTATTGTTGTAAGGATTAGAGAAATGTGTATAAGTATCACAAATGTAATGCTTGGGATTCGAGGAGTATTCAAAAATGATAGCCATCATAAATTCCCAAAGCTGTCATTTTTGACCAACCATTGCTTTGAATTTATAGTGTCCCTAATAGTTGAACAAAGAGAAGCAACAATAGCAGTAATAGTAGCTAAAATTGATTGCCTTCTTGCAATATGCCAACTGCCAACCACCTTTTCTGAGCACGTTGTAACTTATGTACTCCTTCCAACAAACCTATGAAGTCAGAATTCTATCATTTCCATCTTAGAGCTGATGAGACTGTGGATAAGTTAATATAATCATCTGTTTCAGAACTGGATGGTGTACATATTCTGAGTAACCATGTGTACTGTTAACTGACATTAGTCAGTGATAGAATGTCATCCATAAAATACACTTTTCATGATGTTATCCTTTTGGCATTACATCAGAGATAGTGCTTTCTGCACAACTATGTAAATAACTGCTGCTTGCCTTGGAAGAGCGTTTATGAGCCTTCACAGCCTAATTTAAAAGAAAAAAAGTTCACCCTTCTAGAGCAGTTACCGCTATTGGGATTCTCACATCATGTTTAAAGAAGTCATGAGTTAAGCCCTCCTCCCTTTCCGGGGAGCTGTTTCATGGCAATACTTTTCAGGATAGCCTTGTCATTTAGGTAAAATATGATGCTAGTCATTGGGTCAGATCCTTCCTTGTGCATCAGAAATATCAAATTTTATGTCATTGTGCCATTCCAAAGAACAGGGGAATGTGATGTGCTAGCCTTGGTGCCCTTGGGTCTGTCTTTCCAGTTGAGAGACACGTTATTTATGCCAGCCTGGGTGGTTTCAAGACAGAAGAGTTCGAAATACTTTTTTTCTTCTTGGCTTTTAGAAGCTCTTGTTCAGATTGGGGATGGGGAGAGCCTGAAGGTATATTTTTTATCACTCTTTTCCCTGGGAAATTTTTCTTCAATTAGTTTTTTATTTCAATTAAAAAATATGAGAAGGTGCAAGTACTGCAGTTGTCCATCTGACTTCTTTCTTATTTTGAGTATCTCTATGCCCATAATATGCATTCTCATGCCAGTGGCTTCCTTGTGTTTGGTGATGTGGATGGCACAGCATATTGATTTAAACTGTAAAACTCAATAGGAAATGGAACTTTTATTTTTGAATCATTTGTCAAGGTTTTTCATTTATATAAAAAATACAACCAGACCAAAATATTGAGGCCACTTAATTTCTGTCTTTGAGTTGTCACCCTTTGAGTTGAGTTTAACATAACTGTTAAGGGTGGTATTTAGTCTAGATAAGAGCTTATGGATTTTTCTCACACAATGAGAGTAGGGAATGGCTTACTTAAGGGGAATAATGACAAAGAAGCTTATGGTGACTGCTAATGTGTGCCTTCCCGTCAGAACCAGGTTTCTCAAACTGGGTTTGAGTAGCGAGGCACAGAGAAGGGGTGTGTCTTCCTGCGCATCAATTTCTAACAAAAGAACCAAATAACAAGGCTTCATTTTCACATAAGAGAAGAATGCCAAGTTCACAAAGGTATCAAAGACAAAACATGGAATTTCCAAGAAATTTTGTGCTTGCCACTGCTGGACACACCTCCACACATTGCCCTCCCCCTCCCCGCCATTTGCACGTCATTCAACTTCCTCTGGACTTGCCACCAAAGGATTTACGTTGTAGTCATCTTCCACCAAAACACTCCATTTGGTGGAAAATTTCAAGAGGCACTGGTGATTTCACTCATGACTCTTTAACTCACTTGAGGGTGATGACATCTTTAAAAATGGTATCCTTATACCACTTACTCATTTATCTTTATTCTATGGAATTTCCTGGCCTGCATATAAATTAGCTTGACATTTAGTTACTGGATCAACCAGCTCTGACAGGGACTTTGCTCTTGCAGATACCCTGCAGGCCTCAGGCTGACTGCACAGTTGGCCCTGGGTACCAGCCTACACTTTTTCCTCTTAACCTCTTAATAACGTAACCAACTGCTCTGCAAAGTTAACTGGATATTAATGTTCCTGTCACTGACAAAGCTGCAGAAAGCACATAAAGGTAGTTAATGTGTGTCTTTGCTTGTACTTGCTTTCCTTTATATTAATAAATCTTAAACCTTCCCTTGACGCCACCAAGAACTATTGGCAAGTCATTCTTCTGAATGTGTGCCCAGAGACAGGAGGAACAAGTATTTGTTCAAAATATAAAAATAAAACTGGCAAGTTGTTGATGGGATTAACAATCTCTTCCTTTCTCCCTTGTCTCTGTGCCTCTTGAGTATTTATGACTGTATCAAAGACTTGGAAGACGCAAATGATTTTTGGTCCTTGCTTTCCCAGAAAACTTAGAAAATAGATAATTGATACAATTAGGATGGCATTATATTTTTGAATCATTGCTTAAGGTTCATATTTTTTAAAAAAATGTGGACTCCCAATGGTCGTGGAATGAATACACGGATGATGTGACCTCTTATTATATTTGACTTTTCCCTAAGCAACAATTTGTGAGCAACTCTAGACCTGTTGATAACCTCAAAGAGACTTTCTCGGATATTGTCTTCGTTATCTGACATTTATATATTAGTTATTATTTCTTATGAGCTCTTGAGGAAGAAAGCAAGTGAAATATTGGAAGAAGACTTGCCATGGGTTGAACTTGAAATCAAAAGCTTTCGATATTTAGTAGCAAATTATAGTCGCCATTTCATGGAACCATTATCAAAAATGAGACAGTAAATACAGTGGAATCCATTATAAATGTCTTAGTTATGTTAAATGGGTTGAATAATTTTCCTTAAGAAATGTAATTTTGTGGGGAAAATCCTGACATAACTTGATTTCATTATGTCTCTTACTTCTTCTGTAAAGCAAGTAGGTATTTAAAAGTATCCATTGTGTGACTTAATAACAATATTTTAAAACAAATGGCCCTATTGTTTGTGAACTTGATTATTTTTTGACAATTTCTGTGGGGCATTGATCATCCACTCCCTCTCTCATTACTTTTACCACGTATTCAGTATAACTATTTCAGTATCTCTCTATTTTTTCACTATTTCTCGTCTGTTGCCTGGAGCCCTTCAGACATTTCTTTTTTTTTCCTTCTCTGAGATCAATCAACCAGCAAGTATTTGTTATATTGTGCTATAACAGGCTCTGCAGGAATGAGGCTATAATTCCTAAAGAAATGGGGTAGATTTCAGTCCAAATTGCTCCGCATAGCAACTGCTGTAGTAGTATCTCATGCCAAAAAATACTTGATGGTTTTGGTGACAATAATAAATGAATATCTTAGGAAAGGATGAGTTTTGAAACTTCTTTCTTTTAAAGACAACTATACTTAGGCTATTCAAGAAAGAAAGTCTATTCATATCCTTTGATTATAAAAACCTTATGTTTTTGTCTAACCATGAGATACTTCTTTCTCAGTCTTTTCTTCTTCCTATTAACCAAATCCCAATTTTTAAGGGTTTTCTCAAAGGTCCTATTCTTAATGTTTTAAATTATTCATTTTATCATTCTACCATATTTATGGAATACTTACCATATGAAATAAAAATTTAGTAACACTTTATAGAGGAAATACAAGTTAGAGTCATTCTGAGAATTGGAAATAGTGAAAGTCTGATATCCACGAAGGTTTCTATTTCAGTTCTTCAGAATTTCATCTCTGGTCTTTCAGCACAGCCCTGACTTGCTTCGTATCCTCTCCTTTCCCCTGCCCCTAATTCCAGAAAATATCATTCACAGATGGGTAAAGAACTTTCTCTTTCCTTTTCTCTAGTCATCGTAAGAGAAGTCTGCTTTCCTATATTTCTGTCCTGCAAGTAGATAGCAATGGCCATGATGAAAAGGACAGCCAAGGCCCTCTAACTTGACTTCCTTAGCCTCGGAAATAGAGAAGCAGCTCTTGTCAGGTGCAGTCAGTCAAGTCAGGTTCTGACAACTAAGTTAGTGGTTCTAATCAAAACAACTTTTAGGAACAATTTGAGGTCATTTAAATTTCCCAAAGGAGTCGTCAAAATATCCGGGCTCCTGACTTCTAATGTTCTTAGAATGATGTGGGAACCATAGAAAAAGTCTATGGGGCTTTCCAGAATTTCTCTGGCAAGTTTTGGCCAAGTTTGTTGTATGTACTCTCATTTCAATTTCCACTTTAAAATGACTTGTTGGGCAATCCCCTCGGGTCCCTTCCCACTGGGAGCTTTTCTGTCCTCTCAATAAATCCTGCTTAAAAAATAAAATAAAATGACTTGTTGTTCATTCGAATAGGTTATGCTCAGCAGTGTGTAATAACCTAGAGAGACCATGGGCTAAGTTTGGGCCCCCACTCCCCAGTCCAGTGTATGATACAGCTATGTGGTTCGAGGTTATAAGTGTGGGATGGAATTCTAAGTCTACTACCTACTCAAGTGTGATGTGATCATGGGCACACTTCTTAATTGCGTTGCATTGTCCATATTTCCAGAAATGCAGAAATCACAGGTACCTCCCAGAGGCCCAGGAAAATGTACTGATATATATGAAAATCCTCTTCACAGTTCCTGAAGCTTGAGGAGGACTCCATCAACGTCATGCTGACCAGATTATCATCCTATATACTACTGAAAGTTCATGGCTCAAGACTTTCTCCTGACCCTGACTTTTGAAAGCTAATTTTTCCATACCATGCTGATAATGACTGTTGCTTTAATTTACATAGCTTCCTAAAAGTGGTCTAGTCTGAACTGTATTTTTCTCTTCTGCCCAAGAAGAGCAAGCAAGCAACAAGCAAGCGAAATACAAGATTGACCTCTACTAGTACTTCTAAAATAAATTTGACTTCAGCTTTCTAAATATACCTGAACTCTACCATTTTTTCCCCTCATCTCTCACTTATGAGTTGTCAAAAAAAACGTTTTCTCTGCATGAAAGATTTTCCATGTTCAGCCATGATCTACTACTGGTGGAAACTAAGGCCAAGAGATGAACTCATTAGAGTGAATCTAGCATGTGGTGGATATGGTCTGAAGCTTGCCAATGCTTGGCAGCTGTGGGACCAGCATGACAGAGCAGGGTGGGAGAACAGCCTGGTTAAAGTGGCAAGAAACATTCCTTTCACACCTAAGCTGTACTTGCTAAAGAATGAGAAGCATGTGAAAAACGCCTTTGTCTCCCTGTGCTGTGATAACAAGACCAGATGGGATGGAGATCGTCTTGCAATCCACTTCCGTGAATTTACTCTGACTTTCGAATACAGTGGACATTCATAATAAAGTCAATCTTTATAAAAATGTATCAGCATTTCTCAGTTGTATCTCTTGTTTCTACCACATTTTGGATGCTATTTGGAACATCAGAAGAATAAATTGCCTATGGAACCCTAATGTTCTAAGTTAAACTGAAATTTAACAAGTGCATAGTTGGAGTTTTTGACTAATGGCTAACAGAATGCACGTCATACACCACTGTCCTGCTATTGGTCTACGGGGGAAACTGGGAGGATTTAAGAAATGATAATAACTCTCAAGAGCAGACACTTTTTAATGTTTACAATTTAAAATTTTCCAGGGATTGCAACTGATCTGACAGTCATACTATTTCAAATGTTCTTTGGAAACTAAAGTACTTCTGAAACTACAGAAAATTACTCTTTTTTTTTTTGAGTTGAAGTCTCACTCTGTCACCCAGACTGGAGTGCAGTGGCCGCTCCCAGCCATTGCAGCCTCGACCTGCTGGGCTCTGGGGATCCATCCGCCTTAGCCTTCCAAGTAGCTGGAACTACAGGCACATGCTGCCATGCCCGGCTAATTTTTTGTTTATTGTAGAGATGAGGTCTTGCCAAGTTGGCCAGGCGGGTCTCGAACCCGTGGGCTCAGGCAATCCACTCACCTCAGCCTCCCAAGCATGGGATTACAGGCTGAGCCACTGAGCCCGGCTGAAAATTACTCTTTTTAAGTTTTTTTCTCATGAGATAAACTGAGCTGGTTAATGTTGTGTCAGATCATGCTTTCTAGATGATGTCATCTTGTTTCTTCCCAGGGCCAAGCTCTTTCTTTAAAAATAAGGAAAGTGTGAATTTTTTTTCCCTCTTGCTCATATTTTGTCTTACTTCTATAGGCAAGCTATAGCTCGTGAACCATCCTCTTTTGTCTACTCAAGGGCCTTTGAAATAAAGTTCCCCACAGTATACAGTCGACCCTCTGTATCCACAGGTTTCACATCTGTGGATTTAACCAACTGTGCATCAAAAATATGCAAGTGGGGAAAAAAGGATGGTTATGTTTGTATTGAACATGGATGAACTTTTTTTCCTTGTCACTATTCCCTAAGCAATACAGTCTAATAAATATTTACATAACATTCACATTATATTAGGAATTATAAATAATCTAGAGATGATTTAACATATACGGGAAGATGTGTATAGGTTACATACAGAAACTATAGCATTTTATATAAGGGACTTGAGTATCCACAGATTTGGGTATCTGGGGGGGTGGTTCTGGAATCCAACTCCCCATGGACACTGGGGGACAACTGTGTGTGTGTGTGTACGTGTGTGTATGTGTGTGTGTGTGTGTGTGTGTATGTGTGTGTTTAAGCCTCTTCTCAACAATGGGAGATTCTGGACCCTTCGTTACTTACTTGTTGATCACTAGAAAATATTCCAGACCACATACGGACTTAGGAGGAAATATTCCAGAAGGCATTCAATTGAGTGATCTACCACTATAGTTGGTTCATACTACAGGCTTTGTTGAAGAGGCCTTGTTAAAAGAAAAGGTATTATGTCAAGTGTTTTCATCAAACACTGTCCAAGAGCCCGTAGCCTTTCTTAGGACTTGCTGGCCATATAAAAAAATTATGTAGTGTCTGAGTAAGAAGAGAAGATGTAAAGGGGAAGAATTAGTATATGTGGAAAAACCCCAAAACGATTTAAACTCTTTGTGATTGCTATATTTAGCTTTTCAAACATTGAAATAATTAAGAAATGTGTTTATGAGCATATTTTTCTCCTGGGGAGTACTTGTTTAAACACAACAGCATTTATTAGAGAAAGCAATAATCTTACATTCTGATAGTTCTTCTCTAGAAAAAAATAATTATGACCTTGAGTTTTTTGGTAAGTTCTAGAGTAGGATTAGAAAATTTAATATTCTTATTTAAACACAGTTCCAGAGTTAATAATCAATTGCCAACAACAGGCTTATCTCTCATACCAAAAATGTGCATTGCAGCACAGGGAACAGTTATTATTTTTAAAAACTTTTCTTCAAAGAGGATGTTATTTCAGTTTTTCATTTTGAAAATTTTGAAACATCCTGCAAAGTTGAAAGAATGAAAAGAACACTCTGTTCCTCCCACCAAGATTCCACAATGTCAATATTTTGCCACAGATGCTTTATCTCTATATCCACATATTCCCCCCCCCGACCATTTAAAAAGTGAATTGTAGATGGAGTGACATTTACCCATACTTTAGCAGCATCTCCTAAGATAAAGACATTTTCTTAAATGACCACAATGGTGTTACAATACCCAAGAAAATATTAATTTTCAAATATAATCTAAATTATTTCATATTAAAATGTCCTTAGTTGCCTACAAAATGACTTTAATAGCTTTTTTAAAAGAAACAGGATCTGGCAGGGCACAGTGGCTCAAGCCTGTAATCCCAGCACTTTGGGAGACCGAGGTGAGGGGATTGCCTGAGCCCGCAGGTTCGAGACCAGCCTGGGCAACTTGGCAAGACTTCATCTCTACAATTAAAAAAAAAATTAGCTGGGTGTGGTAGCGCGCACCTGTAGTTCTGGCTACTTGGAAGGCTAAGGCGGAGGGATGGCTGGAGCCTAGCAGGTCAATGCTCGGGTGGCTGTGAGTATGCCACTGCACTCCAGCCTGGGCGACAGAGTGAAACTCCAACTCAAAAAAAATAAAAACTACTTGGAAGGCTGAGGCGGAAGGTTCGCTGGAGCCCAGCAGGTCAAGGCTATGGTGGCTGGGAGCGGCCACTGCACTCCAGTCTGGGTGACAGAGTGAGACTCCAACTCAAAAAAAAAAAAAAATTAATTAAAAAAAAAAATTAAAAAAATCAGGATCCAACCAGGTTAAACACAGCACTTAATCTAGAGCAGTCTCTTCACCTTTTTGTTTTTTATCCCTATGATGTTGCTTTTTTGTTGGAGTCTAGGCAAATTTTCTTGTGGAATGTACCACATTCTAGAGCCAGTGATAGTTTTGATATGGCTTTTTGGTAATTCAGAGTCATAAAAGAAGAGTCCTGAGAACTTAGTTTGGCATATTAGTAAAGAGATAGTCACCAAAGTGCTTTTATATTAAACACAGAAATCCCAGGAGATTTCGATTAGACAGAAGGAATTTGGCAGGAGTCATAATAGTATGCTTCCAAGTTTACTGGTTTTTAGATATTCTAAAATCAAAAGAAAGAGAACTAATTTCTTTTACAGGTCATCATTTCTCAGTGGATATGTTTAGCAAATGATTGAGAAAGTTGGCTTGGGGCTTCTAAAAGAATTTGTGGTTAAAGAAAACAGAGTTGTCTGCATAATAGTGTGGAGACAGATCTGTGGGGATAGGGAATGCCATCTTTCTTTTCATACATATGAATTCATATATATTTTTTGGAGAAATATGTGAAAAGTCAGATGTGATAAAAATGATCTTGATGGCTTACTGTATCTGTTTTAAGGTTTTCATGTTCAAATATGAAAGCATACATAATTACATGTGTATTTATTATACAGAGGGTGCCAAAACTATATACACATTTTTTTTTTTTGAGTTGGAGTCTCACTCTGTCACCCAGACTGGAGTGCGGTGGCCGCTCCTGGCTACTGCAACCTCAACCTGCTGGGCTCTGGCGATCTTTCCACCTCAGCCTTCCAAGTAGCTGGAACTATAGGCGCGCGCTACCACACCCGGCTAATTTTTGATTGATTGTAGAGATGAGGTCTCGCCAAGTTGTCCAGGCGGTTCTTAAACTCGTGGGCTCAGGCCATCCACTCACCTCGGCCTCCCAAAGTGCTGGGATTACAGGCTGAGCCACCGAGCCTGGCCAATACACATTTTAAGAAAGAAAGACTGTATTAAAATTGTAATAATATATACAGATAACAAAAGATGAATACAAATTATATTTGACTTCTGCAATTACAAGAGGTGCTCAAAGTGGTTACCATCAAGTGTCCAGATACTTCTGAATATGGCAAACTAAAAGTAATACATAGATAACATCTCTTTACATATGTATACCTTTTTTTGGCACCCCTGGTATATCCAACAACTTTAGGTGTGAACAACTGCAAAATGGCATTACTATTACTAATACCAATAAAACATACCTCTTTTATGTCAGGTATTTTATGTTGAAGTGAAAGAATGATTTGTAAGTTATGCTGACAATATCCAAATAATCTCTTTAGTTCCCTCTTTTCATTTATCCAGGGAATTATTATACACTTATAATATGTCAGACAGTGTACTAGAGGCAAGGATGCAATGGTGAAGGATAGAACGTGATTGCACTCCTTGAAAGATCATAGTCTACTGGGGGGAGGCAGAGATGTGCAAAGTTCTAGCAGCACGGGACCGGCTGTAATGAGGACACATACAAGGTGCTATGTGCCTGACCCACAGAAGTTGCCCAAATAATATTTGTTAAATAAATGGATGAGTAGAAATCAACCAGTAGAACATCTAGGGAGATAAAGAAGCTTGCAAGATGGGGGTGAAGTTTTAGCTGTGTCTTGAAGGATGCACAGGAGTTTTCTGAGCAGATTAGGATGGTTGGACACACCAGGGGGCTTGTACAACATGGAGATGAGAGTGTGAGTTTGACACATAGTGCAGTTTGGCCCAATCCTAAGGTTCACATGGGTGGTGGGTAAGGATGTGGTTGAAAAGAATAGCCAGAGCACATTTTCAGCCTGTCTAGAGATTCCTAACTCTATCCTGGAAATGGCAGGGAGTCACTGAATAATATGGATCAGAGGGTTGATGTGCTTGGGTTTTCTTGTTTATTTGTTTAGAAAATCTCCCTTGTGGTGGTATGGAGAATGAATCCAAAGAGAGAAGACAGGCTGTTTAAAGACTTTTACAGTATAATAGTCCAGGGAAGGGATGATGAATAAATAAGTGACAATAAAAAGAATGAAGATGAGGAAAGAATCAACAGTTATTTGGCCTGGTAGCCAGCTGTTACTGTAGCTACTAAAGAAAATCCTGCATGAGTATTTAGTAATTGAGGACTTTGATGAATTTATATAAGGGTTTATAACAAAATTTTCCCTCCCTTCTTTCAGTTACTAGCTACTATCTAGTTTGAGATTAGCTTTTATAAGCAAAGAGATCACTTTACCATCTATCTTTACTTTTTTTCCCCTTTTTATTTTATTTTTTGTAGAGACGAGGTCTCACTATGTTGCCCAGATGGGTCTTGAAGTCTTGGGCTCAAGTAATCCTCCCACCTCAGATTCCCAAAGTGCTGTGATTACAGGTGTGAGTCAGTGCACTGGCTGGGAATTTTGGAATCTTTTGTTCACTCCAAAAAGAAACTTTACACCCCTTAACAGTTACTCCCCATTCAACCCTCCCTTCCTCAGTCCCTGGAAACCACTAATCTATTTTCTGTCTCTAAGGATTAGGCAGGAAGTTACTTATTTCATGAGATCAAAGGCCATGATTTTTAACCACTGTTTAAGAATACAAAGCCCACCTTTTCTTTCTTCTCCCCAATGAACTTTTCCATGTCATTTTACATACTGCTCTCAGGATCTCCATATTCTCCTCAATTTATGATGCCTCACCTATCTTTTGGCTTCTCACCACCTTTTGAAGAATTCAGAAAACTCATGGAAATACAAGTGGGGACCCCCAAACCCTGGAATTTATTGATAAAAAAATTGTGTATTTATTCTTACATGGTTAAACTCCAGTCACCTTCAAAGTACTCTCCGTTTGATGCAGTACACCTATCCAGATGCTTTTTTCCACTGATCCAACAGTTTTTGAACTCCCTCATTTTGATGCCTTTTAGTGCTTCTGCTGTTTTTTGTTTCATCTCCTCCACATCAGCAAACCATTTCTCTTTGAGGACTTTGTTCATCCAGGGAAACAAACAAAAAAAGTCGCTCAGGCGAGATCAAGTGAATAGAAAGGGTGGGGCACGGGCATCATGCCGTTTTTGGTCAAAAACCACTGAACGCTCAGCACAGTGTGGGCAGGTTGTTCGTAAATCAACCATCATGAAAAGGACAAATGCCTTGAAAGAATCTCCAAAACAAAATTCACTGAAGCTGAAATCAGCCTCTCACAACGATGCTGGTACACGGATGCCAGTGGGTTCCTAGAACACTTACCCAGCAGGGGGAGCCCGTGCTACAAGGGGCCCACCCTTCAAAAGATAATTCAGGGTTTTTGGATCCTTCTTGTATGTCTTTCTTAAAACACAGTGGGACCCAACATCTCCTTGTTTCCCCATCCTTCAGATGGGATTGGAGGTAATGAAAGTGGGTTAGCATGATTCCTGTTTCAGCTCTCCACCGAATGGGTAAGGCTTATTATTGAAAAATACAGATATTTAAATATATATTTTTTGAGTTGGGGTCTCACTCTGTTGTCCAGGCTGGAGTGCAGTGGCACAATCACTGCTTCCCTCAGCCTTGAGCTCCTTCCTCTTTAGCCTCTTGAGTAGCTGGGACTATAGGCAAGTGCCACCACATCTGGCTAGTTGTTTGATTTTTTTTTTTTTTTTTGTAGAGACCAGGTCTCACTTTGTTGCCCAGGCTGGTCTCAAACTTTTGGGCTCAAGCACTCCTCCTGCCTGGGTGTCCCAAAGTGCTGGGCTTACAGGCGTGAGCCTCTGTGCCCGATCCTAAATAATTATTATGATTACATTTGTTATTGCTTTCAAAGTTGTATAAGAAATATGATAATCTGGCTTAGTTTTAAACCAACTATGGCTTATTGAGTTTAAATATAGACTGTGCAGTGAAGGATCTCCTGCAAAGGGCCACTGTGCATTGGTTGCATATTCTGGCAAACTTCCTAAAGTTAGGCAGTGAAGAGGCTCTAAGAAATAGGCCATGTTTGTTTTTCTTGTTGTCCACTTTCCAGATCCCCTAACATACCTTTCTCCCTTCTGTCATCATCTAAATCCTCCCTGAGATTATTTTGGATCAGCAAAGTATAGTTTTAGGAAAATAAGACAGCTTTTCCTTTCCAAATTTAATTTTAAAAGCACTCATGTAAAAGTAACTTTTCGAATATCAGAAAGGAAGAAAGTATGCCTGAATGTCCAAGAATGTAAGACTTTACTTGAGGATGGCAGCCATGATTCCCTACTTGAAAATGACTTGATAAAACACAGAGTATGTGTGTTATTTTTCTTGGGAAACCCAAGAAAAATAAAATGTAGGCATAGGAGGGAACCAAGGAAGTCATTTCATATCATTCCCTGCCTCAGGTATGCCAGTGTTCTAACAACCCAACTATCATGATTGTTCTCTTTATGAAGACACTTTCGTGCATGTGTACCCCATAACTCCATCCTCATTTCAGTGTCTTACAAATCAGTTCAACTAACACATACTGGTTTAAGTTATGGGCATTTTGTGCTATTTACTCTTCCCTGGATATAGGAAATTGGCCATAGCCAAAGAAAATATAGTTTATGAGATGAGATGCTACACAAGGACAATGAAGTTGGATCAAGGATCTCTCCCATAAGAACAAAACCAACAATAGCAAAAGGCATGGACATTTGTTCAATACTGCTTGTATATTAATGCATTTTCTCGCTTAAATCTTCATAAGTTCTAGATGAAATAAATCTTACTATCTTCAATTTATAAATGAATAAACTACATCTTAGAGAGTTTAAGTAACTTGACTAAAATCAAAACACTACGAATTATGGAGATGAGCGTCAAATCTGGGCATACTTGATTCCAAATCACATCATCTAGACTACTCTATATGTGTGTATACTCAGTCCCAACATTGGCTATACAACATATTTGTGAGATGAAATTTTGCAAAAGCATGACTGGTTCTTTGCCCAGGAAAAACAATGCTTCAAGAACAGCATTTTATAAAGACAGTGGTTTTGATTTATTTGAGTAGCTGTAAAATGGCTGGCACTGGTAAGTTTTTCTGTGCTTATTCATAAGTATGCTCTAATATCTCTTATTAAAGGGCTCATAAAATCAGAGGGAAAAAGTAAGAATGAATACAAATAATGGCTGGAATTTAGGAAGAACTAACATACAAAAACTAGAAAGTGAATGCGTTGTACCTTGTAAACTTTCATCCATTCACTCAAAAAATATTTGTTGTATGCCGAGCATTCTTCTTCTTTTTCATTCTTTATGCATATATTTTTGGTTGGCTTTTGAGGTGAGCTGATTTTAAAGAATAGCAAGAAAGCTATAGTATGTCGGAGATAATAAAATAAAAGAGAAAAGAAAGTCAAACAATTTCCAAATGGCTATTTTATTAGATTTTGTTGATCATTAGATTTATCCTTATTTTCAGACCAAAGTAGCCACTTAAAGTTTGCTATATTTTTGTGTACAAAAATGTATAAAAATATACATTTATTCTTATTGTATATTTTTGGTAAACTCCTTGACATCATTTTTTTAGGGAAGGTGGATGTCCAGTATGCTACATACAAGTCAAAAGGGAGATTTCTCTTTGTGGCACCAGGCATTCTTCTAAATGCTAGAGATGTGGTCCCTTGTCTTAATAGATGATAAAGCTGTGTGTGTGTGTGTGTGTGTGTGTGTGTATACATGCATGTGTGTATACAATATATTAGATAGTGATAAATTCTACACAATTTTTTAATATGGTATGATTAGGGAAGACCTTATTGCTAATGTGACACTTGAGCAGAGTTCTGAAGGAGATGAGAAAGTATTAAGGGCATGAGGCATAAGTGGGAACTGCTGCTAGTGTTGACAAGACTGTTATACAGAAGAACAATATCAAATTCAAGGGAAATAGAGAATAGACACACAAAGGTAATACCAGATAATAAGGAAGGAAAAAGAGCATTTAAAAATAGTTATGGGGGTAGCTGAGAGCGTTGGCTCACACCTGTAATCCCAGCACTTTGGGAGGTGGAGGCAAGAGGATTGCCTGAGTACAGGGGTTTGAGACCAGACTGGGCAACTTGGCAAGACCTCGTATCTACAATAAAATAAAAACAATTAGCTGGGCATGGTGCCATGTGCCTGTGGTTCCAGATGCTTGGAAGACTGAAGCAGAAGGACTGCCATTAGCGTGCCACTGCACTCCAGCCTGGGTGACAGAGTGAGACTCCTAAAAAAAAAAAAAAATATATATATATACATATATATGTATATATATGTATATATATTTTTAATGGAAAACTATATTTATATATATATATTTTGGAAAACTAGAAAATACCAATGTCAATTGAATTAATGGTAACCTCAAAGGCTTTATATGCATGATAGCATTTCTGGTTTTAGGTAGGACTCCACTTAGGTCAGGAGAATTTCCCTCTATATCTTGGTCATTATTTGATGCCTATATAAACTCACCAGTTTTTTTTTTAAACTTTTTTTGTTGTTCACTTCCCTATGACTATTTTTTAGACTTGTTCCCCCCCCCCACAGACACACACACACAGACACACACACACACACACACACACTTACACATACACATCTTTGCTTCTATCACCACCACCACCCACGCTCTCCCCTCCCACACATTGTTTTTTCTGTGAGGGTGGTTGAGGTAATCTTTAGAAACACCAGCTGTCATTCTCAGGTCAATATATCTCAGGAATTGAAAGGAGGAAGAAATACTGGGGAAGGGAGAACATTCTTTGCTGCCTAGAGTAAATTTGGATAACTCCCCTAGGGACGAGATGAATCAGTGTTGACATGTTAAGAGTCAACATGGTATAGTGAAGGAATTCTAAGACAGCCCCTATAATCTCTAACCTTGAGTATTACTTCCGTGATTATGTTACTGTTACCTGGTAAAGGAGATTTTGCAGATGTGATTAAGGTTACTAATCAGCTACCCTTAAAATAAGGAGATTATTTGAAGGACCTGACCTAATCACATGTTCTCTTTAAAATCAGAGAGTTTTCCTCAGCTGGTAGCACAAAAGGTAATCAGATGTTTGAAATATGAGAGGAATTTGGTATGAAGGCAGCTCTCCATTGCTGGCTTTGCAGATGGAGGGGGCTGTGTGTCAAAGAGTGAAAGTGGCCTCTTGAACCTGAGACCAGCCTTTGGCTGACTGCCAGCAAGGAAACAGGAAACTCAGTTTTGCAACCACAAGGAGCAGAATTCTATGAAAAAGAAGAATGAGCTTAGAAGCAGATTCTTCTCCAGAGCCCACAGATAAGACCAGCCTGGCCAACAACTTGATTTTGGCCTTATGATGCCCTAAGCAGAGAACTTGTTCCTGCCTGCTGGACTTCTGACCCACACAACTGTGAGCTAATAAACGAGTGTTGTTTTAAGCCACTAGGATTTTGGTCTGTTATACAGCAAAATAAAACTAATACACAGTGATCAAACAAGTTAAATTTAAACCAACATTCTTCCCTCTTGTTTTTGCTTAAAGCAGCTATTTGGGCCCAAATAATTTGGATTTAGTTTGTAGATGTACTGTCTAAGCAAATGTTGAGCATTTTGCTTCTGAAGGGAAACAACTCATTCCCTACAGGCTTTTTTTTGACATGCATTTTGTATGCCTCGTATGAAGCAGGCACTGTGCCAGATGCTTAGAGGCTTGGTTCCTCTTCTCTTGGAGCTTCTGTTTTAGTGAAGAAGACATCTAAGGAAATAGACCATTAAAATACGGTGTGATAGATGCTAGGCCAGGTCGGGAGAAGGAGATATGGGAGCACATAGAAAAAGCAGGTGGGCCTCATTGAGGGCTCTGGAAAGCTTCTGGAAGAAACTCAGGAGATAATGCTGCCATGAGTCCTTCAAAAATTATTTAATTTTGAGTACATAATAACATTTATGAGTTGAAACATAAAAATGTATAGAGTGAATAGTCTCCTTCCCATCCCTGTTTCCCATTCATCCAGTTTGCAACCTCCAGTGGGTAACTGATGTCTTAGTGTTTTGTTTATTCTTCCAGAATTTTAGTGTGCATGCACTGTCATTGTGTTTCTATTGTTTGAATCTCTGTTTTTTTTTTTTTGACATACATGGAAGCAGACTATACACATTTTTATGTAGCTTAATTTTTTTTACATAACAATTTATCTTAAGAGCTTTATAACTCAACTCAATTCTTGATGTGCTTTTATGTTATTTTTGACAATTGCATGGTACTCCATTATATGGCTATGTCATACTTTTATTTTATTTTATTATTTTATTTTATTTTATTGCCGGAGTCTCACTCTGTCACCCAGGTTGGAGTGCAGTGTCATGCTCACAGCCACTGCAACCTTGACCTGCTGGGTTCAGGCGATCCTTCCGCGTAGCCTTCCAAGTAGCTGGGACTACAGGCATGTGCTCCCACACCTGGCTAATTTTTTTATTGTGGAGATGAGGTCTCACCATGTTCCCCAGGCTGGTCTTGAACCCTTGGGCTCAGGCAATCCTCTTGCCTCCACCTCCCAAAGTGCTGGGATTACAGGTGGGAGCCACTGTGCCCAGAAGCCACCATGCCAGGCACATACTTTATTAAATCAGTCCCCTGTTCTTAGGTAGTTGGATTATTTCCAGTTGTTTGCTATCAAGCAATGCTGCCAAGAACAAGCTTGTAAATCATTCTGCACAAGAACAGCTGTAGGATAACATTTTAAAGGGTGGGATTATTGGGTCAAATGTAATTCTAACACCAGATGCCTATGGCAATAGTCCTCAGCTCTTCACCTTTGTCTTACAGCATGAGGGGAGTTGGTATGTGAGACATAGGAGTATTCCTGGAAGTCATTCATATACTAAAAAGGTTATCAATAATTTTACTGTGCAACAATGTAACTAAACCCGACACAGAAGTGGCTAAATCTGAACTAATTAGCCTGCAAACCAACATTGTCTTAGCTGGATTCCAAAAAATGCCCATCACTTAAAGGATAGGAGGATGGAGTGGGAAGAGACAGATATCTTACCAATAACACTTAAAACAGCTTACAGAATACCTTCTGCACATGTTACAAAAACATGACCATGTGAGCACCTTTCTTGAGCCATTCCAGGACTTGGGAAGTTGCCCCACAAATGAGGGGCCCTAAAAGTTAATCTTCATTAGTTTCACCATAAATCTGTTTTTGGTGTGCACTTCTCTATATCCTTGCCAGTTGAGTATATTATTAAACTTGGATTAATGCCAGGTTTAATGGTCTCAGAAATATTTGTGGAATAATTTGTTTTTCCTTGGCTAAAGTCTTATTTGTATTGTCTGTGTTTTGACTTGGTATACCCTACCATTTACCTGTCAGTCTCTTTTAATTAGGTATTATATAATATGTTTTAATGTTTGGTAGGGCTATCGTCCCTTCTTTTGTTCTTTAGATTATTCTTGGATATTCCAGTTTGCTTTGTTTTTCTATATATAAACTTTAACTGGAGTTTTTATTACGACCTTGCTATATGTACAAATGACTTAGGAAGGCATGCATCTTTGTTATATTGGTATGTATTTCCATTTGTTCAAATTGTTTTAGTGTTCTTTAAGAATATTTTAGAGGTTTCTTTATAAAGATCTTATACATTATTTTCAGATAGTTAATTCTTTTCATTGCTATAATAAATCAAATAATTTCTTCTATTATTTAATTATTCTTTTATTATTATTTGTTATTCTCTCCTCTCCACCACCTTTTTGCCATTTTTCAATTTTATTATATTTTCTAACTGACATATATGAGACCTATTGAATTCTATTTATAAATTTTGTTTCATATTTTCCTAATTTTAAACATTTTTTGGTAGTAGCATTTTAGTTAATTTTTACAGGTATACTATCTGCAAGGAGTGATAGTTTTAGCTCTTCCCTAAACTTTTTTATAACTGTAATATCTTTCTCTTATCCAATTGCATCATCTTGTACCTCCCATAAAATGTCAGATAATAATGATAATATGGGAACCCTTGCCTTATTCCTGACTTTAATGTACATACTGCTAGCCTATACATAATCTGATTTTTGTATTGATAAATATATCAAGAAAATAATTATGTGTTTAAGTTGGCTATTGCTGCATACCAAGCCACATAACAAGTGACTTAAAACAGCAATGATTTTATTACTTCTCACATTTCTGTGGGTTGACTGGGCTCAGCAGGGCAGTTCTTTTGCTTTATAATATATCAGCATGGGATAAAATTGTCAGAAGGCTTGACTGAGTTGGAACAGCCAAGACAGCTCACTGATATGCATGGCAGTTGTTGACTGTTATCTAATAATTCAACTGAAACTGCTGACCACAGTGCCTTAGTTCTTCTCATGTTGGTCTTTCCATATGGCTTGGATTTTGCAGGGTTGATAGCTGGGCTCTAAGCAGAAGAAAAGTCTGCGCTCAGAAGTACCAGAAAATCAATTTCTCTGCATCCTTTTGGTCAAGACAGTCACAGGACCAACTCAGATTCAAGCGTTGGGCAGTAACCTTTTTTCTTCTAGTTTTTTTGACCTCCTGCCCCCTCCCCCAGTCCCTGCTTTTTTCTTCTAATTTTTTAGACAGTACTTATTGTTTCCTCACTATGAACAGTGATAAAATAAATACTTTTTTTTCCTTTCTCTCCTTTTCATCGTCTTTTTGCTGTTATTCAATTTTGGCAAATAGTAGTATTATCTTTCTTAGGATTTATCACACTTATACCACTATTACTAAATTTGTCAGCTTTACGTTTTCCTTTAACTTCCAGTTTTTACAGAGAAGGCAATTCACATATGCACTCTTCCCACCCCACCCTTTTTCTGCTTTCTGTTCCCAATTATTAATTGTATTATTTTCAATTATACTTACATTTTGTTCTGTCACTTTAACCCTGCATTTGTTGTGTCTTTGTTCTACTGTTAAATATATTTACTGTTAACTACTAGTGCTATTACTGCAGGTTCCCCAGTCTTTGTTGCTTGGAGTTTGTTCGACAGAAGTTTATTTCCTCAAGAAAATCTCGTGAGACCAATGTTCTTAGAGTCTTTAAACATTCAAAGCAGTTTGTCCATAGCCTTTCCTTGAAGTATTACTTGGCTGAATAAATATACTTAGCTCATACTTTCCTTAATTATCTTTAGGTGTTACCCCATCATATTCTAGTACTAAGGAGAGATCTCCTCCATATTAAGTGGTCTGATCTTTTGCTTGTCTTTTCAAAGCTTTCATTCTTTAACTTGCCTAGGACTTGTATCTGTGTTGACTATTCTGGGTCAATTATCCTAGCAAAATCCTTTCAAGATGTAGATTTATGTCTTTCATTCTAGCACATCTTTTTTCTTAAGTAATATCATTCATATCTTCTCTATGGCATTATTTTGCTTTTACTATTTTAGTCTTCAGGAACTCCAATTATACGTATGCTGAGTCTCCTTGCCTATTCTTTTATATATTCTTTGATTTATATTATATTTATATTTTATTATTTTATATACATATTGTTTTTATATCTTTTCTCTTGAATCCTTTTAAACTGTTTATGTTACATTTTGTTTACTTTTTATTGTATCCTCACACCCCTTACTGTGTTTTCTACAGGGTTTTTTTGTTCCTGTGGTTTTTCTAATTCTATTGTCATTTTTGAGATGGTTTTATTTTTCCTCCTAATTCTTTCCTGAGTTTTGTTGACCCACATTCCACTTTCTCCAGCTGTCTTGCCATCTGTCCTTGATTTCTTGCATTTTTGCTTTGTGTTCTTTCTTAATAGAGATGATTGTCTCGTTAAGTTTTTCTAAGTCATATAAAAGATTTGTTTACAATATCCATCTACCATGTGGCATTTTTTTTCCTGAGAGTCTCATCTGTTAACACATTTTCCTGCTCTTTGTCTCTTTATTTCTTCTGGTATCTTTAACTAAGTACAATGCTTTAAAATGGATTATTATGTGATGAATTTTTTGAACAAACTATTATAAGTGGTTATTGAGAAGGGGTCAAATTGGTATTCCAGGCTGGTCAATTTTTACAGTGAAAAGGCTTGCACTTTCAATTGTCACAGCGATTAACACTTAGAATAGACTGTTTTACTATCCAAATGTTCTTGATCTTCTGGTAGCTATGACTTTATTATTCTTCCTGCAGCCCTTAGTTTTGTGCCTGTTTCTGTTATGCGAACCAGGTCTAGGGAGGCTGCTGATACCTGCAATGTTAATATCTTTTCTGTACCTCTTTTATATACATGGCATGTAGTTCTTTTCCCCTCCTGACATGTCTTCCACCTTCAAAAAGGTATATTTTTGTTTGCAGTTTCTGAAACCTGTCACCACTGGATTCTGTTTTCTTGGCTTCTTTCTACTTCCTCCAATGTCTCTTCTGTGAATTCTGCTGTTTTTTGGCATCCTTTTTCAAAATAATTGAGAGTCTATGCTGTAGTTTTATGGAAAATATAGTTTGTGTTTTTGTTTTCCATTTTTTTGATAGTTTGCTGGAATAGAAGAAAACTAAATTTATACAATCATGGTCATGTCAGAAGTCCTAATGAGATACTACTATTTCTGCAGAAGTAAATATAATATGAAAATATCAAATGGACTTTCACAAACTTTCAACAGAAATTTTTGTGTTAAAATTGCTTGAGAAATGAAAGATTTTCAATATTTATGGAACTAGGGATTAGATTACTTACAAATGACTTTCTCTTCTCTTCTTTGATAGCAAATATAACCCTCAGCTGGAAAGCTAGAGGCAATTTATATTGCTGCAAGGGAAAACCTCCTCCTCATCAGTTTTTAACTATAGTTTAAAAATTATAAGTGATAGTTGAATTAGTGATAAGGATTATTTAAGTGATAGTTGGATACATTTGAGAAAAATAGCTGTCCTTGAAGATTGACCTCAATCACTTCTAGTTTTTTGATGGGCTTGAGGAGCTGAGGGACATGGCTGGGTGTTAGAAAGAGGCTCCCAAACTGGAGGTCTCGGAAAAGAGTGAACATTAACTTCACCAGGCAGATAATGCTAGGAACATTAGGAAACAAACAAAATCTTTCAAATAACTAAGTTCCGAATGTGTTCTAGTAGGGACTAGTTGCACTTATTTACTTCTTTGTGAATTAGGTATAAAGTAGGCCTGGATTTTTCACGAGGCAATGCATTGTTTGAGGTATAGTATCAACAGTAAACAGTACATTTGCAATTATGTCTCTTAGAATAGAGTATTTTAATATCCAAGTGTTCTTATTGTGAGTCTTTTTTAAGGTCATACAAATGGATTTACATGCTTGATTAGAAACGATTCTTCTGGTACTGCAGCCGAGGGATATGGGCTGTAGAGATTCTCCCTTCCTCCAACTGCTGTTGAGATAATGCCAATAGTTCTGAGGCATTTCTGCCCATAAAAGGAACAAGAAGACCATGTGCATGCGTAACTACATGAAGCAGAGACCTTCAGTTCTGAGCCCTATTTCTGGCACCCATGTATTCATATTGCCTATGCATGTGTGAAGAAACAAATAAAGATTAACTGCATTCTTGGAGATGCAGTGCTGGGGAAAAAGGATGTCTTTGGTTTTATGATTTTGCTATACCTTGTGGCTAATTACATCTTATGCCATTCTATACTCCTGGCACATTTAATAAGTAAAGTGATTTATTACTAATAAGAAATAGTAACATTTTATAGTGCTTTCCAGCACACAAAATACTTTCATGTGCGTTATATAATTTGTGATTTCTTGGGAGTGTTTGGCTAATACAGATTAGTTGCCTAGGGACCCCTGGATCATTGTGTTATAAAGAAGACAGGTTATTTTCTAGATACCTGGTTTCAATGAAAAATTACATATTAGAGAGAGAATGAGCTGTGGTAATAAATTTGCTCAACAAGATATTTTTAGAGGCTCTCAGGGTTTAGTGAAATTGGACTATGATATGAGATAACAAAAACTTTTAAAGAGCTTTCATAGACAATACCATATTTTTTAAAAAAATTAAGCCATGTTGAAAACATATTTTAAAGATGAAGTTGAACCCTAATCCAGAAAAGTAAAGTTTTGTAGGGACACTGGAGGATAATACCTGAGGAATACCTTTATATATCTCCTTCCTTCTTGTTCCATAAAGTCTCTATGTCTCTGTCTTTCTGTCTGTCTCTCTCTGTTTCTCTCTCTCTCTTTCTCTCTCTCATACACACACACACATACACACAATCAGAAATAACAGTGAATTAGATTGTACTTAATTCAGTCTTCCAGAGGTGTTCATGAAATTCAAGGTTGTTCAAGAAACACTGACATGGTGGTGGAACAGGATTTTTTGGCAATACTGAAATCACTGAAAGTACTCTCCTCCTCTCTGCACCTTTGTAGATCACCCAAAATGATGACAGAGAAGGGTAATTGTTAAACATATCCCACATCAATATGAACTTGGATTAAGATGAAAGAAAAGTGATGTGTTACATTCTGGAAGAACCAGTGTCGATGGTGAGGGTTCAGCACAGAGAAGCCGGATGAAGCCCTCGAGATGAGATGATGGGACCTCTTTCCCAGACCAATAGGTCCTACCAGAACCAGTCACCCATATGGCTGATCATCATTTCTTGCTTTTCAACGATTCCTAACAGAGCAGATAAAACCTGGAAGTATCTTCAAGATGAAGCATCTTCACACAAGACTTGCACCTCTGAGTTCTAATCTGTGAGAAACACACCCAAGGTCCATTTGCTCATTAGCTCCAAACTCTGTTCCAGCTAATTTTTGTTACTTGTCATTTGACAATGCTAGGTGAGTTGACAGCAGGAGAAGTTATTCTGCGTCCTTCCCACTTCCTTCACTAGCTCCTCTGTGTTCTCCAGATATACAGAGTTAAGGAGGGCAATAAATGCAATGCTTTTTTAAAAAGTGGCATTCTGCCCTTGTTCTCTTGACATTCGGACCCAATACAACACCAGGCTGCTCCCATAATGCAGTGAATCCACTCACACTGAAATCATCTCAGAGCCTCTGAAGGGAGATGCCACAATCTCCATTTGTACTGCAGTGTTATATTTAAACCCGTCTAGTTTAAATCCCTCATCTTGTAGTTTAAGATGATATCCTTGGGCATGTCCATGGGAGATGAATGATACAATTCTTATTACTGGGTATCCATTGTGTTCCTGACACTGGAAAAGATGCTGTATCCTTTCATATATAACGCCGATTACATTTCTATAATCATACATAATGCTGATTTTATTTCTAAAACCAGAGAATGCTATCACCATCCTCTGGTGTCAGAAATATAATCAGTATTCATTTCCAAGTGTCTACTATAAGCCCATGTGTGACAGGAAGAAAGAGGCTTGCCTTGTTAGGAGGAACAGCTTGGCGGAGGGGATAAAGGCAGCTATTTTAAAGGGGATATCACACAGCTGAGAGACAACAGAGAAAGAGAAGAAAGAAAGCTTAGGGGCTCTTATTGTCCTAAGAGACCCAAGCACAACATTGTAGATTATTTAGAGGTAGAGCATAGTGTCAGATTCCTTAGTAAAAGATGCCAGTTTTGCTCTCTGAATTTCTGTGCTTTTAGCCATTGAAGGATCGGGTATATGAAGGAGGAAGGAGTTTGGGAAGTCAAGTTAAAACTGCAGTCTTTTATATTCCAGGGAACACTTGGGTCTTTTCTAAGAATATTCAGCTCTCTCGTGTTAGGTGCTTACTTTGATGCAATGGAACAGGATTCCATACAGATCCTGCTTTCAAAAGTACCTCTTCTGGCAGTGAGATGGAGCTGCCCAGTTAGCGATGCTGGGGACTGGATAGTTCCTGTATTTGTCTTCCTTCCTAGGATATGAGAGGGGACCCAAAATATCCTGGAATTTATTTATAAAAATTGAGTTTTTATTCTTATGTGTTTAAACTTCAGTCACCTTCAAAGTACCCTGTGTTTGATGCAATATACCTATCGAGATGCTTTTCCCACTGCTCAGAAGAGTTTTTGAACTTGTCCATTTTGATGCCTTTTAGTTCTTCTGTCTTTTTTCGTTTCAACTCTTCATCAGCAAAACATTTCCCTTTGAAGACTTTTTTCATCGGGGAAACAAAAGAAGTTGCTTGGGGGCGAGATTAGGTGAATAGGGAAGTTGAGGCACAGGGGTCACGCCGTTTTTGGTCAAAAACTGCTGAACACTTAGCGCAGTGTGGGCAAGTACACTTTTTTTTTTTTCTAGCAGGGGAAGCCTGTACTATAAGAGATCATCCTCCAAAAAAATAATTTGTTTTTTTTGGTGGGGGGCGTGGGGGGCTCGTATCAGTTTCTGTTCTAGAGATTTTACATATATTAAATCATATGATC
>CAUYQG010042948.1:0-32857 GCA_963574415.1 Tarsius wallacei | reverse complement strand
GAGAACATGTGATATTCAGTTTTTTGTTTCTGTGAAAGATTACTCTTATATTCATCCCTTTGATTTTGTGGCATGTGCATTCCAGCTATTGAGTGCCCAGCACCATACACCAACTACTGGTTAAATGCATATATTCATCCTGGAAGATAGCACCCAAACACTGCAGGGAGCTGTTCTAGAGCCAATGCCTTAGCTAAACCTTTAATTTGCCATTTTATCATTCTAGGCCAACTGTATCCAGGTAATGAGGTTCATGGTAAAACCAGAGTGTCACGTGATCATGTATCCATCATTCTATCTTGATCTGAAGCAATGTTGTACAAGATCCCATGCTGGTGCTAGGCATCTTGTAAATCCTAAGGTATGTTGCTGGCAGAGGTACTGAGGGCAGGCAGGTGACCCTATACCCAGAGTAAGTATTACCAGTTCCATAAGGACTAATGACTGCTCTCTTTAGGGTAAAGGGCTATGATATAATCAACCTGCCCCCAGTGGCTGGCCGGTTTCTTCATGGGAATGATGTCATGTTGAGGGTTTGGTGGAGTCTCTCCTGTTGGCAGTTTGGGCACTCAACTTTGGCAGTAGCTAGACAAGCCTTGATAAGGAGTCTGTGCCATTGGGCATAGCCTCCCTCCATAATGGCTCATTCTGCAAACACTGAGGTGGCTGGGGAGAGAGGTTGGCTGACAACCGCATGACAAGTTGCCCTCTCTGCCTGGTTGTATCCCTTCCCCCAAATTCCCTATATTCTATTTTCAGTCTTGCTCCTTCCAAACTCTAATCACCCAAATATGTCACTGACCACATACATCCCAATCTCAGGTCACTTTTCCCTCCATGTCAATGACCAACTTCACTGCTTCCACCTCGGCTCAAGGACAGGACTTCCTTTTGACATTGCTTGTTCAGGTCACCCCTGTGGGCAGCTAAAACACAGCAGTAATTCATTTCTGGCCAGCACCAAGACAACAAGCTCACTCATCTACAAATAAGCTCCAATATGTCCCTTGGTGATTTGGTTATAGAATCCCCTGTGAGAACCTAAGTGTGCATCAAACAGAAGTAGATATAAAGGAATGTGGGTCTGCTTGCTTAAGACTCAACTTCTGTTTCTTGAACATCCCAGGCCGTATCCTGAGCTGACCATTTCTTTTGTATGATATATTACTACTGTCGACACTCAACCTTCTGACACAGTGGCTCTCATAAATGGCCACATCATAATGAATAGCTCCAAACACACTGGAGCCCTGAAGATGGAAGAATCTGCTAGTTCTCTGACACAGAAGGTTGGCCCGGCTCCAGCACGCTAGGGTTCTGGAATTCTTCTTCCGGTTGTGCCCGAGGCTCCAGCTAGCATCTTTATGCTCTACAGTATCATTACCGTTGTCAGATCTGCTGGTTCACAGGCCCAAATCATAAGTTGACATCTCCACTAATTTTCACAAGCAAACACAGCCGTGAAACCAGCGCTCAGATCAACAAAAGAAACATTGTCTGCTGGCATTGCATCTTAAAAGAATTTGTCAGAGAGTGTCTTACGTGAGGAGGCTAGGCAACGGTGTTCTCAGCAGTAGTAGTAGATAAATTATAGAAACTCTCTTTAAATGGTTGTTTTTATGTTGACTCTGAATAAACGTAGCTTTTTCAGGCTATTCTACGGTGAGCAAACAACTACAGCAGAGTCCCTGTCTTTATGGAACTTTTGTCCAATGGATAGACAGATATTAATCAGGTCATTATGCAAATAACTGTAAAATTGCTTCTTCTTCTTCTCTTTTTTTTTTTGAGTCAGAGTATATCGCTCTGTCACCAGGTTAGAGTGCGGTGATGCCATCACAGCTCCCCAGTCTTGGCCTCCTGGGCTCAGGTGATCCTTTCACTGTAGCCTCCCAAGTACCTGGGACTTCAGGTGCAAGCCACCACACCCAGTTATTTAAAAAAAAATTTTTTTTGTAGTAACAAGGTCTCACTATGTTACCCAGGCTGGTCTTGAACACCTGGGCTCAAGAAATCCTTTGGCCTCAGCCTCCCAAAGTGCTGGGATTACAGGTGTGAGCCGTCATGTCCAGCCTATACAATTTCTTCTTCTCTCTCAGGTTCCTAGCCTTCTATCAGTAGGATTTGATTTTATCTTCTCAGCCTAATCACTTAGGGCTATGACTCCAGACTTGTTTCCTAACTCTGATTCCTTTGGTCTTGACATCCAGTCTCGATTTCATGGTGTATGGCATTTGGACTCCTGCATTCTTATTCAGGCTCTGGCTGGACATTCTCTCTCTGGCTCTAGAACCTTGTAAAGTCTTGGGAAGAAACTACCTGCTCCACCCTAAGTCCCGATGAAGCCTGCTCCCCACCTCAGGCCACTGGGCTCCTAGCGGTGGAGCGGAAGCAGCAGAGGCAGCAATGTCCCAGTGGCTGTCCTGAAGTCAGAGGGACCTCTTTGCCAGGCTGTCTCAAGCTCTGGACAAGCAGAGTTCGTATCAGGCTGATTTGGTCACATGGTTTTAGACAGGCCTTCTGGAAGCTTGGCCTCAAAGATGTTTCTAAAGTCTCCTCCTAAAGTCTGTGGACTACTGAAGGTTTTTAATTCATTCCTCCTTTAAGGAAAACATTATTTTATTGTAGTAAGAAAATATAATATGAGGTTGATCCTTTTTAAAATGTCTAAGTATACAACACAGCACTGATGACTGTAAGTACAGGGTTGTTCTATTAAATGAAATTTTATATCCATTGATTAGCAATTCTTCATTTTCCTCCTCTCAGCCCCTGGCCACCACCATTCTAGTTTCAGGTCTGTTGGCTGTCTTTAATCCATTTTGAGTTGATTTTTGTGTGTGGTATAAAATAAGGTACAATTTAATTGCTTTGCATATGCATATCCAATTTTCCCAAGACCATTTGTTGACGAGACTGTCCTTTCCCCATTGTATATTCTTGGAACCCGTGTTGAAGATCAGTTGACTGTATATCGATGATTTTATTTCTGGGCTCTCGATTCTGTTACATTGGTTTATATGTCTGTCTTTATGATCATACCATTCTGTTTTGATTACTGTAGTGTTGCAATATAGTTTGAAGTCAGGAATTGTCAGATTTGGAAAGTGCTCTTGTACATTAGACAGAGTAACTGCTCCTTGTCCAATTAGTTATTCTGATATTTTTAAACCCCCCCATTCATTTTCCACAGCACAGACAGTGATTTCTTAAAAACTTAGATCATGTAAATTGTTTTAAATTTTGTTTAAAATCCTAGAGTAAAATCAAAAGTCTCTACAAAACCTTGTATGATCTAGCCTCTGATGAAGTCTTTGACTGTGTTTCCTACCACTGTCACTGCTCTCATGATATAGTTAGTGGTCATCCTTCCCGGCACCTGGATGTGCCAAACACAGTCCTGCCTCAGAGCCTTCAGCTTTGCTGTTGTTTATTACTGAATGCTCCTCCCAAGCTCTTGGCATGACTGGTATCTCATTCAAATGTCAGCTCTTCAGATTGGCCTTCCCCGACCTACCTTTTCTAAGCTGTCACCCCACTGCTCTCTAGCCCACCACAAGTTTATTTTCTTTATTGTCCCTGCCATCTCTATAATAATTTCTTTACCTGTGTACAGTCTTTCTGAGAACAGAACATTGTCTATCTTTTCCAATCTTTACCATTTTTCACTGCTGTATCCCTGGAACCTAGATGAAAGCTTGACACATATGAGGGGGGACCCCCAAAAACCTGGAATTAACTTTCAGAGGGAGGGCCCCTTGTAATATTGGCTTCCTCCACTAGTTAAGTGTTCTAACACCCATCAGCATCAGTGTACCAGCTAGCATTCTTGTGAGTGGCTACATTAGGCTTCAGATAATTTTTTTTTGGAGATTCTTTCAGTGCTTTTGCCCATTTCATGATGGGTAATTTACAAACCCACCTGCCACACCATGCTGAGCATTCAACAGTTTTTGACCAGAAATGGCATGAGCCCATGCCCCACCCTCCTTGTTCATCCAATTTCACCCTGAGAGACCTTTTTTCGTTTCCCTGGATGAAAAAATCCTCAAAGGGAAACATTTTGGCAATGTGGATGAAGTGAACCAAAAACAGCAGAAGCACTGAAAGGCCTCAACACTGACAAGTTCAGAAACTGTTTTGAGCAGTAGAAAAAGCATCTCAATAGGTGTATTGCGTCCAACGGTGAGTACTTTGAAGGTGACCGAAGTTTAAACATGTAAGAATAAATACAATTTTTTAAAATAAATAAATTCTGGGGTTTTTTGGCTCCCCTCCTCAGAGTAAGTGCTCAAATAATATTTGTGGAAAGCATGAATAAGTTGTTAGGGAAATAGTCATGGAGGACTTGGGGTGTGATTTGGGCTTCGAAAGATAAGTTATATGGAAGGAGGTGGGAGGTAGCGCTGGAGTGAAAGGCGTTAACACACAATACCACTGCCCTGCGTTCACAAAGGTGCCAGGTCTGAAGAGCACACTTGTTATCATAGACAGCAGCATTTTTCTAGTAAGATAATTTTCTGGAAGATGAGAGTAAAGTGTTAACGAAATTAGTACATTCTGAACAATCTGCTATCAGATGGAAGAAAAGTCTCTTCGAGAAGAGACCCTTGTTTTTAATGTATATAAAGGTACCGTATGGGCTAGTAGTGATCCTGAGATAGGAGGAGGAACAGAAGGCTTTGAGAAGCTTGTGGCAAAGAAACCCAGATAGAAGTCAGAGTGGTGAAGGCAAAATTTATCCAGGAATTACTGCGATAGGGGAGATGAGACCTCAGCGTAGAAATGAACTTCAAGTACCAGGACAAATGAGAATTTACAGACAAGAAGCAGGCTGGGGGTCAGTGGATGGAAAATTATTAGGGAGAGATAATGAGGATAAGAGAGAGATTCAGGCTAAAGCGACACGATAGGATTCTTGCTGAAGGTAGGCCAGGATCAGATATCAAAGGTGCAGGAGGAGAAATTTGATCATATCGATACTGGGAGATTTTCACTAAGCTGACCAAACAGAATTCTTGCTAAAACTAGACCGAACAGGCCAAGGACACAGCATAAGTTTGGGGTTTTGAGGGCTTAGAGGAGCCCGACTTGAGTTAGGTCAAGAAGGTGCAGTTGAATGATGAAAGTCTTGAAAGCCAGGTGAAGGAGTTTTAACCTTGTGTGTTAGTAAATTAGGAGCCATGGCAGATACCACTTCCAGTGGGCTCAGGGGTTCTGCTGGCCTCCACAGGTGCTGGGAAGAAGTCCAGAATGTTCTAAGTGAGCAAAAGACCGCTGGAAGATATAACCCTCAACCACAAACTTCTGCTGTCTTCCATAGTACTGTGGGGCAGGAGGAGATGGGAAATATGCCCAGTGCCAGATACATGGCAAGCAAGTAAGAAATACTTGCAAAATGAACACATGAAGCAAAAGCCTGCATAGACCATAGCACGGGGAGTTCCTAATGGGAGCAGGTGGGCTGTAGATGACCATGCCAGCATAGAACTGGGGGCAGACAGAGAAGATATGCTTGTCCTTGGAAGAATGATGGCCTCCACTATCTCCTCAGTAAACTTATGCCCCAGTAGATAGGGTGCAATTCACAGACTCCACCAGGTCTAGTAAGAGTTTTTTAATTTTTTTTAATCTCTGTTTTACCCTAATGAAATTTCCTGAGGTGGGCATAGCTCATTTGGAGAAAGCAAGCCAAGAATTACTTAGTAAAAATTCCTCTGGGTAGAGTCAGCTCCCAGTCTTCATTTTTCTCTGTTTCTTGGCAATTTCCATGAACACAAACCAAGTATTTTTACACCTGATCCTCATTAAAATCATCAAGGGTTGAAAACAAGAGAGTAGGCTGGAACTGACATTGCCACTTTGGGGTCTCTCTCCTTTGCCTTGCCAGAAAGTCCAGGAACAGAGACTGAAGGCAAGGTTCAGTCAGACCTGGTCAGGATTGAAGATATGGGTTCCTCTCCTCACTTCCTCCCCTTTTCTTCTTTCCTTCTCTCTCTCCTTCCCCTTTTCTTTTCTTTTCTAGATTTTTTTTTTGAGTTGGAGTCTCACTCTGTCACCCAGGCTGGAGTGCAATGGCCCACTCACGGCCACTGCAGTCTCGACTTCTGGGTTCAGGCAATCCTTCTACCTCAGCCTTCCAAGTAGCTGGAACTACAGGCACATGCCACTATGCCTGGTTAATTATTTTTTTTATTGTAGAGATGAGGTCTCACCAAGTTGCCCAGGCTGGCCTCCAACCCCTGGACTCGGGCAATCCTCTCACCTCCACCTCCCAAAGTGCTGGGACTACAGGCGTGAACCACCACAACCCGCCTTCCTTTCCTTTCCTTTCCTTTCCTTCCTCTCTTCTTCCTTTTTTCTTTTTTTCTATTCTTCTTCCTCGTAACTTCTATTTTTTTCCCGTTTTCTTCTTCTACTTTAAGCACTAAATATGTTGCAGATAATACACCAATCCAGAAAAGAAAGAAATGGATGCGAGATCCTATCTTTGAAGAGTATGCATTTGAGCATTTCCTTGTATTCTTTAGGAATTTGGATCAACTCAGATTTAGGAGTAAAACTTGGTTTGGGTTTCGAGGCTGCCAGAGCTTAGATATTGCTGGCTTCCTGTTTGGATTCCTGAGAGGTGAGCAGTAAATTGAGTCAGGAGAGCTTGAGAGTGACCTGCTGTTCTCCATCTGTCTTCCAGGTATTAGCTAGGTTGGGTAGACAAATATGACTCATGGAGTCTCTGCCATAGTGTATATTTTAGGAAGAATTAGCTGGCTGTTCACTGAAGGAAGACCTTGAGTATCTGTGAAAAGAAGGCACAGCTTACATCACAAATGCTATTTGTGTTCCTTTTGCTTTATTAAGGAGGAGGGTGATGTAACAAGTGTTATATCTTCTTAATTTTTTAAACAAATTGTCAGTCTTCACTAATTTTCAAAGATTTGTTATGTTATTTCTGAGATGTTAGTCAAGACTGCTAAAGTACTATTATCATTTCTTTAAAAATAGCTCAGAATTTACATGTTTTTACGGATAAAGAGAATAGAAAAGTAATAGGTAGTTAAATTGATAAGTCACGGGCAGCAGATTAAGGTTCTAGAAGTGATGATTTAGTTACTAATAAGTTGAGGGACCCCTGGATGAGGAGTCAACTAATTTATTAATATCTGAATCTTGGTCTTCCTAGCAGCAAATGGTTTTCATAACATTACCTCCCCCACCCACATTACAAGCATGCTATAAGGATTCATTGAAAGATGAATGTAAAAGTCCTTTGAGCAAGGAAAACAATAGCTCAACTAGATCTGGGTGTGATAAACTGGGTGTCTCAGACTCATGATACATAAGAGGCTTAGCTTAGGTACCAGTGATAGTGTGTTAGCCTGAGATGCTTCCTGTTTTTCTTTGCATTGCCAACTCTGTTGACCTCACTACCTCTCTTAACCTCTTTCCCCCAAGCTTGGCCTTTGAAACAAGAGTTCCTGTTATTTCTTTTCATAGCAATCTTATTTGAACTAAACAAGGAAGCAGAAGTCCTTTGACTTGCAGCTCAATGACTCCATGCCCTCTCTGCTTCTCAGAAGCCAAATCCATACCTAAGTTCATCTTCCCATGGCTATCGTGGCCTCCCTCACTGTGACTCTTCTACCTCCAAATCATCCTTCCTGCAAGAAGGTCACTCAGTCCCTTCCTTCAGTGGCTTTCCAGGCATATTCCTCTGGAGTGTTTGATGTTTAGGATTTGACAAAGTCTGTCTACCTAGCCATTTTGGAAGCCTCGTGAGAAAGCTAATCTGTTTCACATTTTAAATAGTGATCTGGCTTTGGACCAAAGTCCACTTTATCCATTTAATAACTCATCTTAGTCAACAGTTTTAGTTCAGAGCGACTTTTATCTGTTTTCAAAAATTAAACTCCCCACGCCAAATGTGAGTTTGCCATCATTTTAAGGATGGGGATATTATGACGTAGATAATAAAGGCAATTCCCAAGGAGAAACCATTCAAGAGAATCATTGAACATGTATTCGACCTCTGGAGGTTTCCCACTTAAAGGGCAGCCAGCAGTTGATTTCAGACATTCTAACGTTTTAATAATAACCTATTTTGCATTTGGGGCTGTGTCTATCCTACAGCTAGTAGCCCTTCTCCATATTCTGGATTTGCCATTTATCTTATTCCAAAAGGCTGTTAAATGACTACTAATACATATTTCTGTAATAGAGCTACTAGAACAAGAAATTCACAACCATGAACAATTTGAGGGAATAAAATTCTCACGAAACAGTGACTGTTATTGACCGTTAAGTTGAATTTCTCGGGAGGCAAAGAGGGGAAAACACAAGAGGCTAAAACCCAGTCTTTCTATCATTAAAAAGAGATGATTTCAGGTCTTTAAGAGAAGCAGGGCAAGGTAGTTGATGTTCACTTGACATCCCCTCAGTAATTGCCAAGAGCTTTTACATACATTATTTTGCCACACCCCCTTCCCAGCCCCACTCGCTGAAAGAGATGGGATGGTTTACCTAATATCTCTGTACAAGCAATCCCTTTTCCGTGAACTGGTGTGGGGGGAGGGAGGCTAATGGTCCCGGACTCCTAAGTTTGCTGTAAGAATTCTGTGTGTTATTGATAATTGCCATTCTGACTGGAGTAAAGTGGTATCTCAGTGTGGTTTTGACTTGCATCTCCCTGATCATTAGTGAGGTTGAACATTTCTTCATGTGTCTGTTGGCTGCTCGGATGTCTTCCTTTGATAAGTGTCTGTTCATATCCACCCAAAGACCACAGAGTACACATTCTACTCATCACCGCATGGAAGGTATTCTAAGATTGACCACACACTTGGCCATAAATCAAGCAAAAGCAAATTTAAAAGGACCGAAATTTTACCATGCACCTTCTCGGACCACAGTGGAATAGAAATAAACATTAGCACCAACAAGGTTCCCCTAGAACCTACATATCTTAAAATGACCTTTCCCGTGCATCCTGTGATAGGGGTTCCAAGAACTCCGGGTCCATTGACTCAGGTGCCTTGAAGGAGATGCTGCCAAGACTTGTGCACAGTATTTGTTTCTTCTTCCAACCTTCTGAAGATGACCAGACCCCCGCCTCCTTTTGCAGATTAATATGTGCTTTCTACTGATATGTTAATATGATCAGAGAATAATTGTCCTGCATCTATTTTCTCTCCTTCTGGGCCTGGCTTGAGCTCATTAAGTGATGATTTAATGAACTCCCAGCTGGAATTCTATTTCCCTCATTTCCAAATTCTTGGGAGCCATATCACAATTATACCCAAGTACTTACAAGTGACACTAGATTAAACACAAATTTTTAAAAAGTGAACTGGTACAATATTCAAGACTTTTTTTTGCCTACAATTAAATCAGGTTTATTATTTTTAAATAATCTATTCATAATTGTGAATATTGACTAAACAATCTCAGTCTTTATCTAGGGACAGAAGTAAAGAGGGTGGTCTAAAAACTGCATTTCATTTTCTTCTAAAGAAATATAAAGTATACATGATTATGTACAATTTAGAAATTCCTGATTAAGAAGCCAATTAAGAATAACTTTGAGAGAGAAGAATTCTGGCTCTAAGAAGGCACAAGAGATTTAATTAGAGGCCACACTGTAGCAAATTTAATACCACATGCTCTCAATGGATTTTCTTAATTGTAATTATCTTTTCTTTGGCTGTTATAATATTTGGGAATCTTCACATATTAAAAAATATTCTTAAGCCGGGTGCGGTGGCTCATGCCTGTAATCCCAGCACTTTGGGAGGACAAGGCGAGAGGACTGCTTGAGCCCAACAGTTCAAGACTAGCCTAGACAACACTGAGAGACCTCTTCCCTACAAAAAAAATATTTTTTTAAATAAATTAGTCAGGTGTGGTGGTACACACCGGTAATCTTAGGTACTCTGGAGGCTGAAGCAGAAGGATCATCTGAGCTCAGGAGGTCTAGGCTGTGGTAAACTGCACTCCAGCCTGGGCAACAGAGTGAGATTCCAACTCAATGTATACTGAGTTGTATAATATGTGTGTGTGTGTGTGTGTGTGTGTGTGTGTGTGTATACTTTTCTGACATTAACAGGAATAAAACTGTAATAATAACAATGAAAAAGTAAGGGTAAATATAAAGAGTGATTCTTCCAGAGTAGAAGGTCACCATGTTCAGGAATCTTTTTTTTTTTTTTTTTTTTGAGTTAGGGTCTCATTCTGTGGCTCAGGTTGGAGTGGTCCTGTGGCATGCTCACAGCTCACTGAATCCTTCTGTCTCAGCTTTTCCATGTTCAGGAATCTTAAGTGAGATGCTGTAATGTAGACAGTGTCACGTAGCCGTCAGTAATTGTTGAAGGATGGATATTTGCATTTGTGAATTTTTTCTTACATTCTCTATAAAACTCATTTTCCATGTTTTCGTCACCATCTCCTAGTTTTCTCTTACTTTTCTTAGTTTTAATTTTCTCATCTATACAAGAGTGTTAACAGTAGACATCTCAAGAGCCATTTTGACAGTTAAGGAGATAGATTATATGAAGAACTGAGCACGGGACAATACCAGTTATTATTATTGGTATCACCACCACAGATAGCACCCCACCTATTTACTTATAATAGCACTAATCCTAATATCACTAATTCTACTCCTCTTAATATCACTCTTCCTAACAATTACTTCATTAATTGTGTCATACCAACCTTATAATAATGTAAATTGTATCCCCCTGGGCTTGGTCGATGTTATAATACTCCAATATTGCTTACACTTTAAAACATCCTACAAATTTATTTTGGAAAATAATCCAAAATCACTAATTAAAAATACGTATAAAGATCCTACTATGTGCCGGTATTCTGCTGGGCACCAAAGATCTATCAATAAGGTAGATAGAATCTTTAGTCTTTAAGAACTTAACTTCTAGTGATACAAACAGGCATATAACTACTCAATTATAATACAGGGTAAAACAAGCTATTATATAGAACAAAGACCAGTCTGACCATGGGAAATGGTTTTTCAGACCATGAGGGTGTGGGGAGGTAAGGAAGAGCTTTACCCAGACCAAAAAGTGAGAACAGGGAATGAGTTATCCAAGTAAAGGGAACTGCACCAAGTAGAGAAAAAGGACATCTAAGCTAAGGACTTAAACATGAAAATAAGGGTAGTTCTAGTCAGTGTCCAAACACTGAGGTAAACAATGACTGAAATATGGAAAAACTAAAAGCAGTTTAGCATGGCTGGAATACACAACCTCATGTGTAAAGTGACTAGAGATGTGAGCCGTGACCAGAGCACAAGGAGCCTTGAGGGCCTGCATGGAGTCGCTTCTGTTTCCAGAAGGACACAGGGAGCCATGGGAAGGTTGACTGAGGATGGCCATTGGCTCTAATTCCAGCAAGATCACTGCTCCTGTCATGGGATGACGGATCCAAGAGCCAGATGAGGGCCACAGACAGTGATCCAGCAGTACTAATGGGGTGGGGGCAGTGCAGGGCGAGAACTCAGGAGAAGGCTTTTGGGCAGATGCAGGCAAAGGGGTGGTGATGCAGGGCTCTTCTCTCCATCACCTTCCTTCAGTCCTGCTTCACATTTTCTGCTGTGACTGTTCTGGTCGATCTCACCATAGTGGCCCCTTAACTCATTCTCTATCCCACATTTTAAAAACAAAAATTCAGGAGGAAAAAAACCTTAGCAGAAGAACATATAAACTTTTTTTTCAGTTGTCTGAGGGTGTCTTGTGTGTGTCATTCTCCTGACACACCGTATTAGCTTTTCAGCACATTTTATGAGGCTTTAAAAGGAGGATCACCAATAGACAGAAAGGGATACAAGATGGTGCCTGGGAGGCAAAGACCCAGGGTCCACACTCCATCATTCAGAACAGTGGTCCTTAAGACTGGCTCTAGAAGAGAAGCACCCAAAGTGTGTATATCCAAACCCATGCCCCCCACGGCACCCACTCCTCACACTGCACAGCATGGCTGTTCTGCTTGAAGTCCTCAGACCATTTTTGACTCAATTTAATACCGACTCCAATACTGAATTCGGATCTCCCGACACTTCAAATTCTTAGCATGGTTCCTGGAATACTGTGGTCACCCAATACTCTCGTAGCCCACGCAACAGTTACTTATTGACAGGTATTGGGCATACTGTGGGATAGAGAGGATTCATACCTCAGGGTCTTGTGGAGCACTGGCTATCAAACGTTGCCTTTCAGGCACATTTTAAAATACATTTTATTTTAATTGAGTTTGCTTGTTAAAGCACACATCAGAAACAAACACACACAACTGAAACACATTTTCCACAAAAATTTACCCTGTGAGCAACATGTTGGCATTTTTGATTGTATTATTTTCTGTTCATCTCCATATAATAAAAAGAAAGAAGCTATGGTTGTAACCCATTAGATTGATTTCATTACCAACCAAAGAGAATCACAAACATTTTTTAAAAACTTTCTGCAGTAGATGTTTTAACTTGCTTCTGAACATTAACAGTATCACCTTGTGTAGGTCCTTTCTTTTTTTGGCCGCTTCTGGCCACTGCAGACTCGAACTGCTGGGCTCTGACCATCCTTCTGTCTCAGCCTTCCAAGTAGCTGGAACTACAGGGGCACGCTACCACACCCAGCTAGTTTTTTTTTTTTTTTTTTTGAGTTGGAGTCTCACTCTGTCGCCCAGACTGGAGTGCAGTCACCGCTCCCAGCCACCGCAGCCTCAACCTGCTGGGCTCCGGCGGTCCTTCCGCCTCAGCCTTCCAAGTAGCTGGAATTACAGGCGCGCGCTACCACGCCCGGCTAATTTTTTGATTTATTGTAGTGATGAGGTCTCACTTGCCCAGGCGGGTCTCGAACCCGCGGGCTCAGGCAATCCACTCACCTCAGCCTCCCAAAGGCGCGGGCGCGGGATTACAGGCTGAGCCACCGAGCCCGGCTAATTATTGGAAATTAATGCAATTTTTAAATAACATAGTTGTCTATCTTGGTCTAAATCTAGTAACAGAGCTAGAACTCTGCATAAATAATGTAGGCAACATTCAAAATTTGAAGGGCTTTGAAAGGGCAGCCTGTCTAAAGTTCTCTAAAGTTCTTATTGTCCTTACTTCCTTAAATATTTTGCTTTGTTCCAAAATATTACCTTTAGTTAAGATTTTATCCATAATGTATCTTTGTTAATAGACTATTCTTTCTCTATTATTATTATTATTTAGGTCCAGGTCTCCCCCGTTGCTCAAATTGGAGTACAGTGGCACAATCTTGGCCTTCTGCTGTCTCAGTCTCCTGGGCTCAGGCAATCCTTCCACCTCAGCTTCTCGAGTTACTGGGACTACAGTCATGCACCAACATCTGGACTAATTTTTAATTTTTTTTTTTTTTGTAGAGACAAGGCCTTGCTATGGTTCCTGGGCTGGTCTTGAGCTCCTGGACTCAAGTAATTCTCTTGCCTTGGCATCTGAAAATGCTGTGATTACAGGTGTGATCCACCACGCCTGGTCTCTTACATTTTTAATAAAAACATTTTAAGGTATAAATCTTCTGTGAGTCTCTGGTGACATCATTGCAAATGATATTTTAAAGGTTATTTCTAGATTTTAATTAAATGTTAGTAAGCCTTCAGTGAAAGAGAGAAGGTTACTCAGTGATACAGAGTAAGAATCATTTAAATATGATGAAATTATCAGTAACAAATAATTAACAGAAAAAAAAATGCTTCTGATTCCTAACAAGATAAACTAGCATGGCTGCTGGCTTATTCCTCAAACTTAAAACCAGATTAGGAAAAAGGATGAGACTGATAGATTCTATGACATAAGACAAATGGTAATGAGTTTCTGGGGAGAAGACATTTGGAACTTCATTTGCAATGGAGATATTGGAAATTGAGATCAGAAGAGTATTAGATGTCAGAAACTGGATGAGAACTTTATGGCTGAACCATTTTCTTCCTCCCATTTAATCCTGGGAGGATATAGTCACCTGTATCTGCACTGTCATACACATGAAATCCAGGGATATCGCAGCAGAATCAGCCAGAAGTGCCAGAGTGACATCATTACTATGTTGGAGTCCAGCTGTAATGGGCAGCAGATTATATTTACAGCAAATAAGTGGATAGCACCTGATGAATTTCCTCTTCCCACCCTTTGTCTAAATGATTTTAACTAAAACAAATAGTTCAGGGCAAATAACAGTGACAGTGATCAAAAAAGATATACTGGAAAAACATGAATTCAAAGGAAAGATGTGATGTTGATTTTAAGATTAACCAAAATAGACTCTATAAAAAGCACATTACACCGGTCAAGGTATGGGATTTTTTGTTTGATACAGAGTAATTTTGTGAGGGTGGAGCATAAAAAATAGTGGATCAGAGGTGACTGAGTAGCTTGTGAAGAGAGTAGACTCTCTTCTCTGAGGTGTTACCTACTTCATACCATAAGTCACCACAGAAGCAAAATCTCTGTGCTGTGTTTGGCTATTCCCCTAAGTATCTAACAATCAGTCAATGAAGCAGATAACTCAGAGGAATGTAATCTCACAAGAAAAATATAATCTTATAAATAAAAATAAATAAATTAAGACAAAGGCATAATTAGAAGAATTTGTGAATTAATATAGTTTTTTAACAAATATTTACATATTTTAAAATTTTATTTATTTTATTATGGAGATGTGGGGTATAAGTCAGGATTAGATACACAATTAGGCTTTGTGCAGGTGAAGTTTGGGCCTCCTAGTGGTCCTCATTTCCCCTGGTTTCAGGCCAGGTACCTTTTTGTGTTATTGTATGTCCTCCTCCACTCCCCTGGCAGTGTCCAGTGACTGCCGATCCCTCCCTTTTGCTAATGTGACTAATGGTCAGGCCCCACTTATGAGTGAGAATATGTGGTATTCAAGTCTTTGTTTTTGTGATAGATCACTAGGTATGATGGTCTTCAACTCCAACCAATTTGCTGTGAAAGCCATGATGTTGTTCTTTATGGCTACATAACACTCCATCACATATATGTACCACATTTTCTTTATTTGGTCCATTTGTGATGGGCAATAAGATTGGTTCCATGTTTTTGCTATTGTGAATAGTGCAGCTATGAACATGCGTGTGCAGGTGTCTTTTTTGTAGAAAGATTTATGTTCCTCCAGGTATATCCCCAGAAGAAAGATTGCTGGATCATATGGAAGGTCAATTTTTAATTCTTTTAGGAATTGCCACACTGCTTTCCATAGGGGTTGAACTAGCCTGCACTTCCACCAACAGTGTAGAAGCAGTCCCTTTTCTCCGCATCCTCACCAGCATCTAGTTTTTGATTTATTAACCATGACCATCCTTATCGGAGTTAGGTGGTATTTTATTGTGGTTTTAATTTGCATTTCTCTGATGATTAGAGAGACTGAGCAATTTTTCATGTATCTGTTGGCTGCTTGTATATCTTCTTTTGAAAAGTGCCTATTCATGTCCTTTGCCCACTTTTTTTTTTTTTTTTTTTGAGTTGGAGTCTCACTCTGTCGCCCAGACTGGAGTGCAGGGGCACGCTCCCGGCCACCGCAGCCTTGACCTACTGGGTTCCGAGGATCCTTCCACCTCAGCCTTCCAAATAGACAGAACTACAGGCGCACGCTATTACACCCAGCGAATTTTTCACTTATTGTAGAGATGAGGTCTGGCCAAGTGACCCGGGTGGGTCTTGAACCCATGAGCTCAGGCAATCCACTCACCTGGGCCTCCCAAAGCACTGGGATTACAGGCTGAGCCACTGAGCCCGGCCTTTTGCCCACTTTTTAAGTGGGTTGTTTTTTTCTTATCAGTTCATTTGAGTTACTTTTTAGGCCTTTGTCAGATTCATAGTTAGCAATTTTTTTTCCCTTTCTGTGGGTTGTCTCCCCACTCTCCTGATGGTTTATTTTGCTGTGCAAAGTTTTTCAGTTTGATGAGATCCCACTTGTTTATCTAAGCTTTTATGGCATTTGCTTTTGGGGATTTGGTCAAGAATTGGTTGCCTTCTCCCATGTGCATAAGAGTGTTTCCTACATTTTCTTCTAGGATTCTTATACTTTGGTGTTTTACAGTTAGGTCTTTGATCCATTTATAGTTGATTTTTGTACGTGGTGATAGGTAGGGGTTCAGTTTCATTCTTCTGCATTTGGTCAGCCAATTTCCTCAACACAATTTGCTAAACATGGTGTCCTCTCCCCAATGGTTATTATTGGTGGCTCTGCCAAAGATGAATCAAAGCGTTAAAAAATTGAAAAGACAACTAAGTGGATTAAATTTTTTTTTTTGCAAAACATATTTGATTATTAAATTACATACGTAATATAATATGTTAACAACTCTTAAATCTTAATAATGAAAGGCAAATAGCCCTACTAAAAGGATTTGAATAGACATTTCTTCAAAAAAGTGATAACATGGCCTATATGCACATAAAAGTGCTCAACATTGTTAGACAACAGGGAAATACAAATTAAAACCATAAGGAGACACCACTTCACATACACTAAGATGGTTACAAAAAAAGATAATAACAGCTATTGGTAAGGATGTGAAAAAATTGAAATTTTCATATTTAGTTGGTGGGGATGAAAAATGGTACAGCCACTTTGGAAAACAGTCTGGCAGATTTTTTAAACATGTTTAAACATGGAGTTTGCATATAACCTAGTAATTCTATCCCTAGGTAAATACCTAAGAAAAATAAAAACACAAATCCACACAAGCATTTCTATATGATATTAATAGCATTATTATTTATAATAGTAAAAGAGTAGAAACAAATGTTGATCAATAATGAATGAATAAATAAAATACAGAATATGCATACAATGGAATATTATTCAGCAATAAACTGAAATTAAATACTGATACGTATTACAGCTGGATGAACCTTATAAAGATTATGTCAAATGAAATAAGCCAGTCAGTCATAAAAGACCACATAGTGCTTGATTCCTCTTATATGAAATGTCAGTATATGTAAATCTATAAAAGGAGAAAATATATACCTGAGGGAGTTGGAAGGAAATAGGAAGTGACTGCTAATAGGTAGAGGGTTTTTCGGATGGATTATGAAAATATTCTAAAAATAATTGTGGTGATGGTTGCACAACTGTGAATATATATATATATATATATATATATACATATAAAATATATATATATTTTAAAGTTGTATACCTTAAAATGATGAATTGTACGGTATGTGCACTATATCTCATTATTTTTTTTAAGCACTAAGACAAGTGGATAAAGTCAACAAATATGTTAGTGACTTGGAAAATTTGAAGAATTGTGAATGAAGGCATCAGGAGCATTAGGAGTGGATTAAAAAATAGTAATTATAGAAGGTATGAAAGATAGACTTGACAGGTTCAATGTTCAGAAATAGAAATCCTAGAATAATAGGATAAAAATTTGCAAGGCATATCTGGGTGTGAGGAGAGGGTAGACATTTAAGAAGAAAAAAGTATGCAAATATACTTGTTTTATATGAAGAGATAGCTCAACAAATGAAGGAAAACCACACAAATATGAATATTAAAAAATTATCAATAATCATCACAAAGGTAAAATCAAATATATAATTCAAATTGTCAGTAAAAAAGATCTCTGAAGGGATAAAAGACAAATAGAAAGAAAAACTAAAGGAAATATAAAATGTAAAATAAACTGTCAGAAATAAATCCCAATAATTAAGAAAAATAAATTTAGAATAATTCGACAATCAAAAAGCAGAAACTTCCACACTGGATTTAAATAAAAAACATAATCCAGCAATATATTTATCAGGAGGGACAGATTTAGAATTTAAGGTGGAAGAGGGTTGGAAATGAAGAATGAACTTTGAGTTCAGCTTTAGCTTTCACGTTTTTTCAAAATATGTTGTTTGATATTGGAGTTTGCCTCAGACTTCGGAAGGACAAATAGCTGACTGCTCACTTCAATATCATTCTGCCATCCCGTCTTGATTTATATTCATATAAGGTTTTCAAACAAGATGAAATATCAGATTTTACATATCTAAAAGACTGCTTGAGGGAAATGTACCCTTTAATACCAACTTAACAGAACTTATTAACAATGAAGTGTGGCTTGCATAAAAAATAAGTTGGTTGTTGGTACCTGCTAAAATTTCTCTGCCTTGATAGTTCAGATTTTTTTTATGAGTTCAGCTGCAAAGGTGTTCCTGTCAGGATGATTCTGAGTCAACTTTATTATTTATCTACCTGTCAATGTACAGGTACATACATATACATATATACATAAGTATATATTTTTTAATTTTTATTCATTTATTTATTTTTGAGTCAGGGTCTCACTCTGTCACCCAAGCTGGAGTGCAATGACACAAACACAGCTCACCACAGCCTCAACCTCCTAAGCTCAGGGGATCCTTCCACCTCAGCCTCCTGAGTAGCTGGGACTATAGGCATGCACCACCATGACCGGCTAATTTTTGTATTTTTTTGTAGAGACAAGGTCTGGCTATATTGTCCAGGCTGGTCTCAGACTCCTAGGCTCAAGCAATTTTCCTGCCTAGGCTTCCCAAAGTACTGGGATTACAGGCATGAGTCACCATGCTTGACCCATACATGTATTTTATATGCAACAATTTTAAAAATGTATTTTTAAATACTTAGACAGTTATTCAAAGAGTGCATAAAGCCTTTGTGGAATTGCACAAATTGTTTTGCTCCATCACCTTGTCTAAATCTGGATTCAAAAGAGTGATGAGTTTTTATTTTGGTAAAATAACTTGTTGGCGATGTTACAATCAACAGCTAAAAAAGCCTGGAATCAGAAACTCTGTTTTTCTACCAGTCTCAATGGAAAGTGGGCATCTATTTTAGTATTGAGTGTGCATGAGCGGTATCACAGCTAACAGTGCTAAGAAATTATTCTACATTAAAATGTCACTTTTCAAATTTGACCACTAAATAAAATTATAACAAAATTATTATTTTTGGTGAAATACTAGACTATCATCACACTTACTACTTGATGGTGGTATTTGACTTTTGTCTCAGTTTTGGCACAAGTCAAATATCACCATTAGTTTTTACAATTGGCAATTATGCATTTGGTAAAATTATGTATTTAGTATGTCTCTATATATTCTCTGGGGAGAAAGGATAGAGGGCATGGTAAATGGGCACCAAAAAAAAAAAAAACAGAAAAGGAGTAAGCTCGGCAGCTCAGTAGGGTGACTACAGATAACAATAATTTATTGTATATTTCAAAATAACTAAAAAAGAATTGGAAAATTTCTAACATAAAGAAATGATCAATGCTTGATCAGTTACCCAATTTGATCACTACACATGTGTGCTTGTATAAAATACCACGTGGACCCCATACATTTGTACAACTATTATGTATTCATAATAAGTAAAATTAAAATTAAAAAAAATAAATGAACAAAAGAAAAAAAACCCCTAGAAACAACTAAAATATTCACCAACAGAAGACTGGTTAAATCAATTAAAATTGGCAGTTGAGGGAAACTGCCAGGGGAGTGAGAGACACACCTCATCAGCAAGGGTACTTGCATAATGCACATTTGTATACCTAACCCTGAATTGTACCCCACATCTTTAAAATAAAAAAGGAGGAAAAAATACATCCATATGATGAAACAGTAACAGTCATTACAACAATGATGAACAATAGTAACATGGAAAAATAATGATGCCATATAATTAAATTTAAAAGGCAATTTGTTATACTTGAACACCAATATAATTCTGTTTTTTATAGAAACATATAGATGTATACACATATTAATAAGATAAATAATACTTTAAAAAATAAAACAGTATATAGAAGGAAATTTGTAGTTTGTCTTTGAAAAGATTGAAAGCAAAAGAGCCAAATGCTTAACCCCAGAAATAAGAAAATAGCAACCAAGTAAACTCACAAAATAAAGTAGAGAAAAATGTAAAACAGATATAGAAAATTGAAAATTGACTTTTTGAAAGGAGTCATAAGTTAGTCAATCCTATAGCATGATGGACCAAGAAAAATATGCAAATGAAATACAGAATGTTAAGTGATAACTAGTCACACATAATCAGGCTAAAAGATGAATCCTAAAAAAATTGAGAACAGTAGTAAATTTGAAAACTAGAATATATGCAAACATTTATTCCAAAATATATTCCAAAATTTGTATGAGAAGTGATAAACACTTGAATATACTAAACCTGTTTTTTTAAAAAAGAGAGCCAAAATTGGGAAGATTATAATTCAAGGGCCAAAACTTATATGTGATACCCTAAACAAAAAAGACTCCAGGTTCAGAAAGTTTTTATATATTATCTAACGTGTAATATCAACCAAACTTTTTAGCCCTATGTTCTATGAGTTGTTCCAGAAAACAGGAATGGGAAAGCTCTGAATTTCACAATGCTAATAAAACTGAGTCTGAAGCGGGTTAAAGACAATGATAGGAGTGTCTTTAGCTTCAAGTAACAGAAAAAACTATTTGCAATCATTTAAATAAACAGGTATTTATTTCCTCTATAAGAGGACTTACAGTGGTATGATTTTCTTTTTTTCATGCATATTCTTAATGATGAAATAAGAGACTCAGGCCCACTTTTATCTTTCCATTCTTGTCATCCTACAGGTTGTTTTCATCCTCATTTTTGTAATCTCATGGTTGCAAGTAGCCTGTTGGGACTCAATGAAAGGGAAGCAATGGAGAACCAGGCACTTTTCTCCTTTTTATCACTAAAATAAGAGCTCTCCCAGAAACGTCCTCTGTGGACTTCTGTTTTGGTCTCACTGACTGAAATCCAACCACAGGGTCACATTTAGCTATATGGAGAGTCGGAAAACTAGAGGCATGGCTATTTTGATTTACTTTCATCTGAGGTTCTCAAAGCATGATTGGAGAATGCTTCCCTCTTCCAGGACTCTGCAAGGTCAAAATAACTTTCATAATAATACCAAAATGTTATTTGTCTTTTCCACTCATTTTTTCCATAGGTGTACGGTGGCATTTCCAGAGATTACATGATGTGTGATAATGTCATTGCACTGATGGCTGTGGAGTGTATGCTCATGCATTTTGTGTTTTAAGCATTTCTCAGTTTTAATTTCTGGTAGACTACTATCAGTAGACTTAACCCACATAAATAAAAGCTTTTTGGGATTCTCAATACTTTTAAAAATTTTAAAAGGATCTCAGGAAAAAGGTTTGAAAACTGTTAGCTTAGATTGATCAAGACTCATGAATTGCTAAGAAGATTGCTGTACTGAACAAATTAGAATTTTATTAGCAAAGAACACATGAGGGTTTGGTATTGAGTAGGGAGATAATGAAGTCTGATCAGTCCATATAAGAAAACAAAATCATAGCACTCCTCAGCTTAAATACACAGATAATTCCTAAATGAATTATTAAAAAAATGACTATAACATTTATATTAAAATGTAATATATTATGAACAAGTACAATTTATTTCTGAAGTGTACAGATAGTTCATTCTCTAATTCAACAATATATGGTCTAAGTTATTAAAATCATATGATTACCTCAATAATGTGCTAAAGTTCAAAGTCAATTTTGTAACAAAAATTTTCAGAAAATTATGAATAAAAGGAAATTTCACTTAATAAAGAATATTTACCAAAGTATTTTAAGCAAACACCATGATAAATGCATTTTTAAAGTTCAAGAACAAAGTAAGGCTGTCTGTTATCACTGAAATAGGGCAATACAGGATTGGAGAGCCTGGCAAATATGTGTCTACATATAAATAAACTGAAAAGCTATTTTTTATTTTCAGATAATATGATTACCTACATAAAAAGACCAATAGAATCAACAACTTATTAAATCTAAAGAGAATTTGCTGAATATAAAATTATCTTGCAAACAACCTTAGTATTTTTCCAACCTATTAGTAAACAACTAGGAACTGTAATTGAAAACACAGAAACTGACTCATGTAAACTTAGGAATTTAGACTTTTGGTCTCTTGTTCCTATTATAGCTAGTAAGAGAGCACAATATTTCAGTTAATGAATATTTATTAATAAACAAATATTGCAAAGGATCATCTGACATGACTGGCATACAAAGTTGTCAAAAAAGACAAAATATCAATCTTGCAAAGAGTGTGGTCATTCATTTTTTTCCCTTCTTCTATGCTTAATACCTTCTTAAGCACCTCTTGTAGAGCTGGTCTGAAGGCAGCATAGATTGTTAGGGATTGAATGTCTGGGAAGGATTTTAATTCTCCATCACTAATGAAGCTTACTTAGCTGGGTAGCAAATCTTGGTTGAAATTGTTTATTTTTGAGAATTTGAAGATTGGACTCCAGTTTATTCTAGCCTGTAGTGTATCTATAGATAAGCCTGCTGTTGGTCTTCTGGGTAAGTAGTCTCACCTTTCTCTCTCGCTGCCTTTAGAATTTTTTCTTTTATACCTACTTTGAGCAAGTGAATTACTATGTTTCTAGGAGTTGGTCTTCTCATTTAATGCCTTGCAGGGGTTCTCTGAAGACATGTGGGCAGCCAACAGATACATGAAAAATGCTCATCCTCACTAATAATCAAAGAAATTCAAATTAAAACCACACTGAGATACCACCTAACTCCAGTCAGGATGACCATGATTAATAACTCAAAACTGGGAATCCCTAGTGGGAAACTGTCAAGGGAGGGGGGGCGTGGGATTGGCAGTTGAGGGAAACTGCTAGGGGAGGGAGTGGCATACCTGATTAACAAGGGTACCTGCATAATCAACATTTGTATACCTAACCCTGAATTGTACCCCACATCTTTATAATACAAAAAAATTAAAACAACAACAACAACAAATGCTGGAGAGCCTGTGGAGTGTAAACTAGTACAACCTCTGAGGAAAACAGTGTGATGACTCCTAAAAGTTCCAAAAATTGACCTTCCATATGACCTAGTAATTCCCCTTCTGGGACTATACCTGGAAGAACTCAAATCATTCTATGAAAAAGACACTTGCACACTTATGCTTATTGCAGCATTATTCACAATAGCAAAAACGTGGAACCAACAGTGCTGCCCATCAAAAGTGGACTGGATAAAAAAGTGTGGTACATGTACATGGTGGAATATTACACAGCTATAAAGGAGAACAAAATTATGGACTTTGCAGCAACTTAGATGGATTTAGAGTCTATAATACTCAGTGATCTATCACAGAAACAAAGAACTTAGTACCACATGTTCTCACTCATAAGTGGATCCTGAACATTTACCATAATGCTATAAAAAAGTGATTGGCAGTAGTGGGAAACAGCCAGGGAAGGGGGAGCGGCACACAACAACAATAAGGGTACCTGATCTCAAACCAGGCGAATAAAGGGAGACCCAAACTTTACCTGTACAATTACCTCTTGCATAGTCAACCTTGAATTGTGCCTCACATCTTTAAAATTAAATTTAAAAAGATAAAATATCCGCCTTGCTCCAAGGGGACAGTCTAGTAAAATGAGGAAAATATACACATTTTTCTTAACAGTATTGCTTTTTAAACAGTTTTTGACTCAAGTAAAGATGCATAAAACAATATTTTGTTTGTTTTCCTTTTGAGAATACTAGAAACTTTCTCTAAAATATGTATCCAATTATCTGACATCAATGAAGTATCCATTGTAATTTTATAGCCACTAGTAAGTAGTACATGCAGTGTTTTAGACAGAAAATAGAAAATAAACTTCTTGATCATGAGGCCCTTAGAAACTAGCTAAGAAAATAAAACACTGATACGGTAAACATGATAGCAGTTATAAAACAACTGTTTTGTTCAGTGAAACCTCTGTGATGAGAAAAATTAAGCCAGACTAAATTTTTTAAATATATACATTTTTCTTTCAATTATATAAAACAACTCATGCTAGGATAAATAATGCTTCATAATTATAGTGTGCTAAATAATTATACACAAATAAGAATGATTTAATTTCAAAATGCTATGTCATATGTGAGGATATGTTTTCCAAATTCCAAAGCTGTGCCTAGTATTCTGGTTAGATATCCCAAACCTAGTCTTTTTATATGAGTTATGTCATTTAAATGCTGGCTCCTTTAAAATCCTTCTCAAGTATTTTCATATTCCTTATTAATTTGTATTTCTATTCCTCCAATAATTATTTCTAGATAAAAATAAACATTAGTCCCAGCCCTTTCTAGATAATAATTTATCACATTATGGTAGAATCCAAATTAAAGTAGTTTTATGTACTAATTAGAGTTATACAACGTAGAATCTCTGAATTTGTTGCTTTTTATATAATTACGTAATGATCTAAATAAAAGTAATTTCTCAGTCCACATACATTTAATGAAAAAGTACAAAGATACTGAATTGCTCTTTCATAGTGTCAGTGGTCTGCTTATAAACCAATCAGGGTGAGGTGAGCACAGATATCCTAATTTAGCATTTTCTGATTTCTGTGGTATAAATGCTTCTGCTGTGGTAAATATCAAGCACCAATGGTTTATTAGAATTCTTTAGTATTTACAGAATTTTCTTAATGTGTATGATCCAGCATACCATAGTCTATATTTTAAAAGTGTATTCTCTTCATTTTTTCTCAGTTACTACATTCCTTCCCACTCTGACTACTACAGTGAGGTGAGGAGCTGTGTTTTTTACAGACAATTCAAGTGTCAAAATGTCTTACTTTGCATAGTTTTGTCAGGAAAAAGATCTGCTAATTCCATCAGAGATACTTGAAAACTTACTCTCTATGAAATCATACCCTTAACCACTGTTTGTTTTTAAAACAAATTTTGAATTTTGTGACAAGACTTACGTATGGGTTTTATATTTGTTAATGATATGTTTTCTGTATTTCACTGAAACAATTTCATACTTCAGAAAGCAGCCTCATCTGAGAGAATACTATCTTTTTCTCAGTATCCCCCAGCCAAATTCATTTTTCTCAAATGTTCTTTTTATGTTAGCTTTAAAAACTCCGTCACTGTCTCATAAAACCTTAGCACTTACTTGTTGCAAAACATCTTGGACTTGGTTTAACTGAGATACCACAGTGTGGGTTATTTGTGATAGGAATGTCAGGGAGTCAGAGCTAGTTACTATTCCTTGAGACAGTTGTTCCCTTGATGTTTTTTCATAAGGCTTCGGAAAAGCTGCCAGTTTTCTGGGGCCCTTTGTCATAACTATGTTAGTGCCACAAGCAGGGAGTAGCACACCCTGGCTTTGAGCTTGTGGTGTCTGGAAAGCAGGAAAAATGTAGACAGTTTGATTGCCTGATATTCCAGCTGTCTGCCTCTTTTGTACATGGAAGAATAAAGTTGACATGCAGATTATTTTCATTTTCAGGAAAGACTATGGAGATGTACTCTTTTAAATTGCAAAGGCAATTTTACATCAAGTCTTTTATTAAGGTCTTTATCATTTAGTCTCCATAAATCTTGATAGGGCACTTAGGTAGATGAAATGACATTATGACATGCAGTAATATAATGTGAACAGGGGTAAGATGAGGATTTAGAGAGATTAAAAGAAGGAATGAAAATGTTTTGAAAATGTATTGAAAGTGAATTTACATCAAAAAGACACATTTAAAGTGTTCAGTTTTGATATGAACAGGAAAAATAACTCATTTGTATCCTAGGCCTCGGATAAGCACATGTAGCACATGTATATTGAAATCTCAGAGAATCGATTCCCTGGAGGAATTTCTTCAACTGATGTATTATGGTATAAAATAAGTAAAGATAATGAATAAAGATATGATCTTACATTTATGAGTTTGAAAGTATATGTAAAGATGTTTATGCCTTTAAAAACATGATTTGCTGGAAATGAAGTTGGTATTGATGAGATGGCAATTTCAACTTGAATCGAGCAATGATTTATTGATTATGTAACACATGCAAGTTACGTTGTAGGAGACCACAGATTTGAATGAGCTGCACGTCCTTAAACATTAAGAACTTATAATATAGCAGAGAAAATAAAATCATTTATACTACTTTTACTATGTGGCAGGTCATGTTAAGAGCTTTATAGTAGTATGATTAGGCCATGAGAATTTGGGGAAGAAATAAATTAGTTCTGGGCAAAAAGCACCTAGGACAGTTTGGGTAAACATCTAGCTTTGAAGCAGAATATTAAAAGATACCTTGGAGTTGTGTGGAAGATATCTGGGAAGTAGGGACATTCAGAATATAGAACTTCTCTTTTTGTTGTTTATTTATTAATCAAGTTTTATTGATTGTCCTATTAGATGCCAGACGCTGTGTGAGATGCTGGAAGGAAAGATGAATAAAGCATGGTCTCTGCCCTCAAAGAGATGATAGTGACTGTTCAAGTTATGGAAGTAATTTATCTTTTTACATTTTGCCTCCTGTAGCATAAATATATTGATACACATTTTTAAAAAACTGTGCTTAACCCAGTCAGTTAAAATTATAAATGGAGAAGACAATATAGAGGGAGCAAAGGTGGGAAATTAATAAATCAGAGAAGAGGACATATAACTGTGACAGAATGAGCCCAGGGGTAAGCATTTTTTATGCCACTAGGATTTCTGAACTTTAGCACCAGTGCTGTGAGGGACTGAGCACACTTGACATCTTTTCCTTCTAATACCCTGAGTTTGTGACAATATTTATTTTTGAGAAATAACCTTATATTTAGTAATAAGAATTCTATTGATTTTTTTCTTTATTAATAAAACAACTTAATGCTTTTGAAAGAAATTTACAGCTGGGCTTGGTGGCTCAGCCTGTAATCCCACGCCTTGGGAGGCTGAGGTGAGTGGATTGCCTGAGCCCGCGGGTTTGAGACCCGCCTGGGCAAGCGAGACCTCATCTCTACAATAAATTACAAAATTAGCCGGGCGAGGTAGCGCGCGCCTGTAGTTCCAGCTACTTGGAAGGCTGAGGCGGAAGGATCGCCAGAGCCCAGCAGGTCGAGGCTGCGGTGGCCGGGAGCGGCCACTGCACTCCAGTCTGGGTGACAGAGTGAGGCTCCAACTCAAAAAAAAAAAGAAAGAAAGAAAGAAAGAAATTTACTTTCAATTTAAAAGCCACTCCCATTTATTAAAATATTTTGTGTGAACAAAAACTGCATTTAACCAATTGTCTTAGTTTCCAATTGCTGCTGTAACAAATTACCACATACTTAGTGAGCCAAAACAACACAGATTTATTATCTTATAGTTCTGATGGCACGGCTGTGGTCCTTCTGAAGCCTCTAGAGGAGAACCTTCTTCCTTACCTTTTCCTGAGAAAAAAAGGAGAAGCTACTCTCCTTCTTTCTTTAAATCCAGCAATCACATCACTCCAAATCCTGCTTTCCATGTTACAGACCCTCTCACTCTCCTGACTCCTTCACTTCTTTGTAAAAAGCACTGTGTTCTGTTTGTTTATTTCTAAGTTAACAAACTAAACATGAGAATATGTTTATTTATAGTCTAATTAAACACAGGAGTTTTCACTGGTATTACAGAAATGAATGGCACCAAAAGTGAGCTTGAAAAATCCTGAGCTGCTGTGAATTTACACCTGATATGAAAATGTATAGTTGGAGTCACATATTTCAGTGCCAACTGTATAAATAGAATTTGCCTGAAATTATTTTACTGTAGAAAACAACACTTATTAAAGGATGAATGATAAAAACTTGCTCATGTTAAACTTATTTGTAGGTTAGTAAAATTTAACAGTAACTGCAACAATCATTTAAAATTAGACCATCAAAAGATTTTTTTTCATAGAGAAGTAATAGACCACTTCATTGCCTGTACCCAAATGGGAATGTTCCTCCTGCTCCTGGTTTGCCACTAAATCAATTGCATGCTTTTCAAGTGTCTTTCTTTTTTCCTTTTCCTTTTTTTTTTTTCTGAGTCAGAGTCTCACTCTTGTCCAGGCTGGAGTGCAGTGTCATGATCACAGCCACCGCAGCCTCAACCTACTGGGCTTAGGTCATCATTTTGCCTCAGCCTCCCAAGTAGCTGGGACTACAGGCACCCAGCTAATTTTATTTATTTATTTATTGTAGAGACCAGGTCTTATCATGTTGCCCAGGCTGGTTTCAAACTCCTGTACTTAGACAATCCTCTTCACTCGGCCTCTCAAAATGCTGGGATTATAGGCATGATCCACCACACCCGGGCAGGTATATTTTTTTAATGCATGTTTATCAAAGTCTACTCTGGCTATTTCAGGTTCTGTAAGTGCTGTTATGAGACATATGCCATCCTAAAATTCATGCAACACATTTGCACAATCAAGATCTCAGGGCTTATGGGAAAAATGTGCTTCTCGATGACACATGAAAAAAATAGTAATCTAATAAAAATAGTAGCACAATTTGCAAATTTTAAATAAAAATAAATAGATCAATAGCTTATTATGGTATTTTATCTTGGCCTAGACCTGATATTTACTTGGAAGTGAACATTGGAAGGATTACAGCTTATAAGTTGCTGAGAAGTGGTGGAGGAAGTGTTATGTGAGTCAGAAAGTTGTAATGCCAGATATGAACAGGTTTGGCTCCTAACACACTTGGTAAGCTGAGATTAAAGAGTCAATGCTTGAGGTATGCATATGTTGGTATCTTATATATGCCTGTGTGTCTTGGTTCAGTAGGGTGCAGTTTTCTGCGATCACCAAGTTTTCACAATGATGAAATTGTGCATGAGCAAATATGAAATTTAAATTATGCTTATTTTGTTTCTTAATGTCAGTCTTATTGGAACACTTTTGTGTTGTCAAAGCAAGCATTATAGAATAATCTACTGTCATGTCACTTCAACTGTGAGTGGCAACATGAAGAAATACAAAACCCTGCTTTTCAATCTGTAGATTAAAGAACAGGCGAGGTACTGGGACACCAAATGGTTTCATGTTAAGTACACAGCACCCATGACCAAAGATCCCTTTCCTATTTGCTTGGGCGTCATTAACAGATCCTAGTGCTTTTCTCTTTTGGGCCTTAATTTGAGAGATAAGGATCTTTTAAAAGACAAACTTCCTCAAAGCCACCGCTAATCAATTGGAGTTGGTATCCAAAGCTGCAAGACTGTTTTGCCATTACTGATAATGTGAAACAGTGTGAGTTCTGAAGTCATTTAGACTTGAGTTCAACTCTGGACATTAGCTTTTGTAAATATGCATCTTGAAGAATTACCTAGCATTTGTTCTCTTATCTATAAAGCTGAGATAATAATGTCTATTTCAAATGATTGCTGTGAAAAGGAAGTATCATATAGATGGAGTACCTGACACAATGACTGCATCTGTCTGCCTTGAGTAGATTTTTTTTTATTTCCCTTGACTAGAGAAATAAATCTAGTTTGTTCCCTTGGATTGGGGACAGAGGGTAAGTTTAAGCTATGTCAGAAAGTACATGAACCAAAATGACCATCTTTCTTTCAGGGTGCATGCTTTACTGTGCCCTGATCATGAAGACATCAGTTTGGGAGGAATGTAATCAAACCACAGACATATGGAACATGTTGCTTGGTTCACAAAGCAATCCTGGGTGAGATACAGATCCACTGACATTTTGCTTGTCACTTCTTGTCATCTGCCTTAGCCACAAGCCAATGCTCTACAAAACTCAACTTTGAACAAAATATATTGGCTACTTCTCATGACAGTCAAGTACACATGAAATGAGCTTTAAAGCTAAACCCAAAGATGCCAGTGGATAATGCTTCTCTTCCTAAAAATGTTGGTGATTCATGATATGAACTTAGGTACACTAGACTAAGAAGAAAGGTCACAATCATTCCTTAATAATACTACAAAAAACTAAGCAAAGGAAGCAAGGAAACTCTTATTTTATTAGAAAAAGAAAGACAGTTAGGCATTAAGATACTTTTAAAAGATGCCAGTGAAAGGCAATCTGTGTGTTTCTTCAAGCTAGAAATATAGAGAACATTTTAAAACAGATTTCAATCTGGCAAAAAGGTAGGTACTAATGCTGTAGGGTGTAAATTTCCCAGCTATAATTTTTGCTGCCAAAGGCACCACTTTCTGAAGCTTTAGTCCTCATTTCAGAGGCTGAGAGCTTTCTTTTGTATTGTAATCTTGAGACAAGAAGATTCATGCCTACAAACATATGCACAATAATAAAGCTGCCCAGAAAAGATGAAACAGAACATTGGCAGAGCAGAGTGTTGTTTCTGCCATGACTGTGCCAGTTACATGATAGCTACTGGAATCGTTGGCTGAGACCTTCTTTCAATTCGGAGGAATTGAATACCAGTGAGGTTTCATGTTCTGTTATAAAAATGGCAGTGCTGAGCTAAAGTCAAATAAAAGTCAGAGCTCTAGGAAAGTAGATGAGGAAATTACTTGTGTTCTAAGATAATGCTAAGGATATACAAATTCAGGTCAAATTTAACACAAGTTTAAATAGGATGTTAGATATGTTTTTATTTGGTAAGAACATACTACAGATGGGAAATTTTATACATTAATATAATTGAATCATTTTACTGTAAAGGTGCTGATTTTCAATTATTCTAGGCAACTATACTTCATGGGTAATGGGAATATAGCATCACTATCTGTTTTTTCAGTCAGACAAAACATTGTGGGCTATATGTCTGATGCCATAAAGAAGTTACATTCTAGTCAGTTAAACAAATACTTCTTCCAAAGCTTGGAATGTAACCATACTCCCTTCTCTGAACTGTTAAAGAGCAGAAATTCACCTGGGAGCTGGGGTTTTTTTGGAAGAAATCTCTAAAAGTACACTGTTTGCATATTCCAATGACTGCCCAATATCCTCTGTTTTCATGTGTCAGTGGCAACAAGTCTGATGGAAAGCAGCAGATAGCCTCGTGGTGTGTTGAGGTGGTACCAGTGTCCAATGAAATTGACTTCCTGCTGGAAGATGTCACTTAATATGGCATTATCTAGACTACCCACCTAAATACAGTTGACTTGCCATCTGCTCCACAGTGAAACTGGCACAGTCTCTAAGAGGAAACATACTGCCATACTATATGATAGCCTTTGGGATGGAAAGTCAATTGACCGTGATAAGTAAGGTTGATTAATTGTTGATGTTAAAATCAAGATTATGAGCCAAAAAAGAAACAATTGTAAGAATCTTGTTCATTCTGAATTTTTTACTCATCCTGAATTTTTAGTCAGAAAATTATTTCTGCTAAAGTATGATATTTTTAGAATTCACACGCAGCACAATACTTACATCTATGCATATTTGCCACAAATACATCAGGTTTCTGAAATCATTAATTACATGCTGCCAGGTCTTGAAATAAACTATTAATTTTATGACTTTCTACATAATACACACACACACACACACAAAGACATTCATGCATGCACTCATATTTGTGTGTGCACTTACCATACTATGACTTATCTGAACATTCTATGATACAATCCTTATAGGCAATTATTCTGCTAAAAGTAATTGACCTCTGTGACTATGCTCATTAACTTATATCAGTGTACTCCTCTCAATACAATTCCCTTCCAAAGGGATTACCCTGTTGGAAGTAGCATAGCACTAGGAACGTAGAATGAACTTTATGATTATCACTCCTATTTGATGCTTCATAGAATGATCTCCATGAACTTCTATAATTTGATGACACTTGGACTCTGTAGCTATCAGAGCAGCAATTTTTCTTAGTGTGTGTTCTTTAATCACCTCTCCATGATGCGCTATTGCATTCATGTTCTTCCTATTGTTTATTGCTCATTATAGGTATTCCATCAGAGTTTAAGTCTATGCCTATTTTATGATTTAAGCTTAAGCCCATTTTACAGCTCAAGCGTATGCCTGGTTATAGTTCATATGAGTGATTGGTTTTTATTTTGCCCATATCATGTTTGAAAGTTGAATTGATCTCTTTATGCACTTTGTAACAAATTCATGTTTTATCTAAATGATAGGTGAACCTATTTCGGGGTCTGGAGGCAGCTCTATCCTGAAGGCAGAGTAGATCAGATGTAGACAGGTGCACCAATCAACTCCACAGCGAGGAAGCTGTGATGATGTTGTGGACGTGTTGACTTCAACTCCGTCAATCGTGGGAAACACTGAGCAACTAGAGGTGACCCAGATAGACCCTCATACTCAAAACTCTAGAGGAAGGGGTCCCCCCTGCCAACTATTTCCAGACGGGACCCTTAACTGTTGTCTAAATTGTCTGGCTCCTTAAAGAGTGAAAGTGTCCAAATTAAACCTATCCAAGGGACCGTGTTAACTCTGACATGTAGCTTTAGTCTAGGCAAGAAGGCACATGGCATTTGGAAAAGATTATAAGATGATCCTTGAATATTCTTTTGCACTATCTCTGTCCAACATGCAGACAGAAAATTATGAAACTTAAGGGAGGCAAACTATGTCAGCAGTTTATCAAATTGCTCTTCTGGTTTTATTAGTGCCTTTGAACTCTGTGGTCCTGCCATCCAGGGAATGTGAAATTTTTCACGCTTGTTATATATTTACAAATGTATAGTTGTTTTTATTTTTATTACAGAAAATTTTGCAAATACATATTTAGAAGATTGACATGTATAATATAGATTTATTATGGAAAGCATTTAAGGAACATGTATTCCAAAAAGAAATTTTTTTCAAAATTCTAAGAATTATTTTATTTTTATTTGCTTGTTAAGATTCCCTACCTAAGATAAATCATATTGCACAAATGGTTGAAAGATGATACAGATTGTTTTAAAATTTGTTGCCGGGCTCGGTGGCTCAGCCTGTAATCCCGCGCCTTGGGAGGCTGAGGTGAGTGGATTGCCTGAGCCCGCGGGTTCGAGACCCGCCTGGGCAGGCGAAACCTCATCTCTACAATAAATCAAAAAAATTAGCCGGGCGTG